>JAWPHD010004325.1:0-190857 GCA_037043455.1 Cyrtodaria siliqua | reverse complement strand
AAGCATTTGTTTGGTGCTGTGTGGCGGCCGTAAAAAGTCGCCCCGACTACAAATCAGTAGTGTTATTATTTACTGGGCCTTTGGGATCATCAAGCCCATTCTGTGTTGCTTTGAAGTAGAATATCGCTTAAGCCGGTGCTAGGAGGCGTGAGAGGTGTTGCATCTTATAATTACCTCTCATGAACACACTCAATAAAACCGAGTCTGCTACTTTTCTCTCTTATTTGAGTCTGTTGTTTCCAAGGATCACCTTTTCAGTATGTATTGACATTCACACCAGCGTTTCAGTGCTGTGTGGCGGCCGTAAAAAGTTACCACGACTACAAATCAGTAGTGTTATTATTTGCTGGTCCTTTGGGATCATCAGCCCATTCTATGATGCTTTAAAGTATAATATCGCTTAAGCCGTGCTAGGAGGCGCGAGAGGTGTTGCATCTTATAATTACCTCTCATGAACAGATTCAATAAAACCGAGTCTGCTACTTTAATTTCTCTCTTGTTTGTGTTAGTTGCTTCCAAGGGATCCCATGTTCAGTATCTATTGACATTCACACTAGCGTTTGTTTAGTGAAGTGTGGCGCACGTAAAAAGTCGCCCCGACTACAAATCAGTAGTGTTATTATTCACTGGTCCTTTGGGATCATCAAGCCCATTCTGTGTTGCTTTAAAGTAGAGTATCGCTTAAGCCGGTGCTAGGAGGCGTGAGAGGTGTTGCATCTTATAATTACCTCTCATGAACAGACTCAGTAAAACCGAGTCTGCTACAATTCTCTCCTGTTTGTGTTTGTTGCTTCCATGGGATCACCTTTTCAATATTTATTTTCATAAGGAGTTTATAAAAAGATACATACATATAAAATTAGTTTTTTTTATGTCTATTTGTATTTGCATTCATATGTTATCAATGCTTTGCCTGATCGTTGCTCCCTTGTTTTATTATTGTGCATTGTATCTAAATTTTAAAGAAATACGAATCATTTAAAAGAATTACCAATGCTGCAGCGAGTGACAAATATCAGACTTTGGACAAAATATAACTTCTCTTTTTTTCTGAGAACAAATATTTAATAATTCTAATAAGTTATAAGGTGGACTTTTTTAATATTGCTTCTTTGTCATTGTAATTCAATGTGTGGATCTTGCTATGACATCGTTTAAAATGAATCCTAAGATGATTGTTTTCTTTCCTGATGTGTTACTTTGATAAACGTTATCACGTCAAAGTAAATTGCCAGACAAATTATGAATACTTTGGCTACCGATATGGCCCAAACCAATGATGACAATACATAAATGACAGGTCTGAGCTGAAAGTAAGATGATTATTTTCTTTCCGAAATACTATATGTTTTATCATTTCAAAGTAAATTTTCAGACAAATATGGATACTTTGGCTCCCAAGATGACCTGTATTATACTATGATGACAATCCTTAAATGACAGGTTTGTGTATACTTATTCGACGTACTACTCCCTAAAGTCAGAATATGTTAACCTTAACGGAGATGATAGAGACTTTGTGTCAAGTATGTGTGTATAATATTACCGTCAACTTTGCATTAAATCACTTGCTGTACCCAGTCTTTAATAGAAACAACTGATTAGAAACGTACGCTTCGTTAAGAGGCACGCAGACTTTGTAATTCTTGTGTTTACATAAACGATACCTGTGCTATAAATAAACCATCTGGATCTGCACACTTCCTGCGTTGTGCTTAGCGTCGGCGAAGCATGTAAGGGAAACAGCGTAATTAGTACACAAATAGTTATTCGTAGTGTCTACAGTTTCATTTTATTCCGTTGATTTCTTAGCGTAATTCTCTAAGTTGTAACGCTTCCGAGTGCTTCGTCAGCTGTTTCAGTTTATGTTTTAATAAACATATTCTGCCTTTAAAACTCCATACTAAATACGAGAAAATGTTAGAGGTGATCCTGAAGGTATTATATTACAATATTAAATAATATTTGTTTTTCAATAATTGTATTGTAAAATCATAACATCAGGTGAGAAGGTGAAACCAGAATGTTATTTATATATCACTTTCGTGTGTACTGTGTATTTACTATCCAATTTTCCGATTATATGTTTTTCTAAAAGCAGTTATCAAAGTAGCTATACATGTCGAACAGTAACTGTGGCATTCACAGAACACAGTCAACCAAAACCACGCAGGCAAAACAAAGAAAAATAACAAGGATAAATAAGTTGGTTGGTTGAATGAATGGTGTTGTACGTCATTTTCAGCACATTTGTAGGCTACATATGACGGTCGATCTTTTAGTGGTGGAAGCAGACCGCGTAAAACCAGTACTGTATACATCCCGCCAACCGTTAGAATCGACTCTTTCTCATTTACAATAGTAGATATACAAGTCGATCAGAAAATCTATATATACAAAGATGAATAAAAGGCAATATATGACATCACAAACGTAGAATGACAATAGGGCTACAGCCTTGGAACGGTCAGTATGTACCAAATCTCAGTCTTAACCTAATGCAGCTCAATAAAACAGTGTACATAAAGATATCCCAGCCAGGTTATATTCTCCAAAAAAACAAGGCAGCATTATTGTAATATAAGTATAACACATATATCATGTATATATGAATATAAAAAACAAAAGCCTAGAAAGTCACGAAGCAAGTAATCAATGACTTGGCAGAAGCCTGAACAACAAGAGACCAAACCTTTAAGCATCAAATGCTACCGCTCTTTGAGAATTTAGGTAGACGTCATCATTGGGTCCACACTCTGTCCGGTCATCGCACAATCAAATAGGAAAGCATAGTGGCGAACTGTTAATGGGTCAACCATTATAAATGCGTGCGTTGAAAAATGACAGGTTCATAACCTATTTTTGCTATTTTCCCAATTCCTCACATTCTAACCATGAAACAACATTCTATTTAGTGAGCCATTACACATTATATTTCATATGTCTATCATATTCGTATTATAACAACACAGATGTCAAAATTAATGCTCAGACGCCGTCACACTATTAAGCAGAAACCTAACTGAAATACAGAAGTCAATTAATATTACAAAATACTTAAACTTTATAGATGACTGCAAGAAACAAAATATGTTAAATAAGAGTCAATAATAATACAACATTATAACATATGTTATGATACAAAAATACGAGTCAAAACATGTAAACAAGAGTATTTGGAAAACGAAATATGTCACTTACTCATACAAATATGTCACTTACTCATACAAATATGTCAATAATGAGATGCAAGTGGATTTCGTTCAAGAACTTCAACACATCGAGAGAAATTAGCATTCAAATATACTATTTAAAAGCCATATCTTGCACTTTTACAGTTAGGTGGGATGAGAGAATGGTTTAGATGTTAGACCTCCTGAAACTTCGTTATCTTTGCTACAGGCCTATGTTGTAGCAGGAATTTGAATCATTATTCCATCAGGAAATGTATTGTTTTTATTTACCGTCGATTTGTTGCATGACGCATTTTAGCGAGCATTTCAATAGAAGACAAGCAAGGTTTTACGCAAGCATAAAATAGCTGCCGAGAGGCAAAGAGTTAACATAATAATAAATCAAGTCACGTGTGTTAAAACAATACTGAACAAAGTAAATGTTGTCACGGAGACATAAACATGCCACGACCGTTTTTTCTTACATTCTTTCCGATGTTTACCATCAGTTCTTCCTACCAAGCATTTTGAATCAATGTGGGCGACCTCGCTTCTTTCTTTCAAATACAATTCACCCTTGTAACACGACGTGCTAGAAGTACACAGAAATACAATTGTTCACATATAAGGGATACGTGTGCGTTAGCGTGTGCATTACAACACATATAAACTGTTCACTGTTACCACCTGTAATTATAAGATTGCGTTATCAAAGTGAAAAATGTAAAGGAACTGTTGGTACCTTACCATTAGCAATACTAAAAATAATAATATTGAAAATTAAAAAATATATTTTAAAAAAAATGAAGGAAATCATCAGGCTTGAACCCTCCCTTCCCCAACACTAACATGACGGCTCAATCAACTGCGCTACTGAGGATAGTGAATGCTTCATCGCTAATATACATATAATAATAATGACTACATGCTACATTCAGTAGACTGGTTTACGAAAATGTCATTTCAGCGAGTGAAATGGTAAACTTTCAACATCACAAAATATGTGTTTATACCATTCAAGTTTTTCAGACGAGTTCTCTAGGAATTCAAGTTGTAAAGCATGCTAATGGCCACTTTACATGAGTCACAGTCTGTTAACCATAGACAGATACAAAACTCATATAAGGATCAGTTGCCTTCGGCAGCTGAATTACGGAATGCAGTTGAGTCCAGGAAAGGTTGGTATCCCTCGTCCAAAGTAGATTACAGTAGATAGCAGCAGTAGAGTTGACTGAAGAAATCCAGCGATGTTTACTGTAGATGATTAAGTTTTCTCGAAGAAGATTAAATTGGCTTACACTGAAACATGACTTGGACTAACTAGCCTGTCCTAAGATTAGTTGGTCCAGAGGGACTTGTTTAGGTCAGGCCAAAGGGTCATTGCTTCAATACTGGTGTTAATGTTTGAGTATCCAATTGTATTTATAGAGGATCTTACATGAGTACTCATTCATTGTTGAATTTATTAAACGAATTGGCAAAATGATATAATGCGAGGCTCTTGCCGAGCATTATATCATTTTTGCTAACGAGTTTAATAAGTTCAATAATGAATGAGAACGAATGTTAGATTCTATTTATCACATAACTTATAACGTCATATTACGTCAGAAACGTACATTAACGTCACATCCATGACGTCATTAACGTTATGTTATACCACTAGTGGAATATCGAAAATATTGAAAGGTGATATTTTACACTCCCACACCGCATGTTATGTGATAAATGTAAGTTTCTAGATGGTCAGTGGCTCACATTAAGGTTAGCACATGTTTCATGGAACAATGCAACTGTACTGAGTATGTTAGGAACTGTGCACATTGTGAGGGTCATTCGGAAAGATTAAATTGATAGTTATCATGTTGAAACAACACGTTTTTGATTTCAGATGATAAAATGCAACCAGTGAAAATGAAAAGTTGTTCTTATTTAATGTGAAATAGCAAAAATCACATGTATTAATGCAAACATATGTAATTTCTAAACAAGTAACTTAATGCAACAAGCACATAGAGCATTTAAAGCATATCCCTTTTTGTTTTGGCATAATAACACTAAATAACAAAATCTTCATTGAAACAATATACAACTATAATACAATTATAATAATAGTGAATATGTTCAGATTATATATGTATAGCGTATCGGCCACTATCCACTCTACCATCCAGCGACCCACCCACATGTCCACCCTACCAAAACGGTACCACCCAATCACCCATTCGACCATTCATCTACCTATCCTTAAACCCACTACCCATTCAGTTTTATTTAACCATCCATCCACTAACTCATCCTTCCAAAAAAACGTTGTCATTCCATAACTTATTTTTTTAATCATATCATCAAATTAATCCATTATTATAAAATATAATTTATCCTTTCACTAATTTATCAATCACACAATCGTTTACTCAGTTTTAAACATTAAGTCACTTTATTTTTCATTTTAATACATTCAAGTGATATGAAAACGCAACACGGGAATTTCCGCTATATATTGTATGTACAATATGCTGCTTTTAATCGAATGGTACATGGCTACGTAAGAACTTTCCTTTTGGAAAAAATACTAAAACAACAAATAATACAGCAAATAGTATTCCTGCAATGTTTCATTATTCACAGAGTACGCGTTTGGCTCAATCATGTGAGCAAACTTAGGATGCAAAATGTTGCAAACTATTTACGTTAAATACAGGACTGAACTAGCTCAATTTTTCGAAGAGCAACTTCAACATTGATGAAGTTCTTGTTACAAAGTGTAGTGTGATAAAAACGTCTACAACATCACAGTTGTGTCCTTTCTCTAGTTAACTGCAACTTTTTTTTAAAAAAACATCTTGGGATTTCTTTGGAATATTATGTGCAATTAAGTGTGCAGTATATACAATATATAGCGGAAATTCCCGTGTTGCGTTTTCATATCACTTGAGTGTATGAATATATCCTAACTATTACTGTTTTACCATTTACAGTCTAACATACAGTGGTCTAAAAACTGCTCAAAACTGAAGAACACTTTTACTGCTAGATCACAGCATGAAGGCTATTATAACTGACCCGCTAATGTGGATTTAGTAACTGATATCAGTAAAACTGACCAGGCCTACCTATTACCACATGTGTTCTTGATGAACTATATACAAGGTCTGTGGTTATAACGACCAGTTTCAGCTACAATGAAAACAAAGTATTTTTCTTTTAGCAAAATAAAAAGATAAGATAATTGTTGAAAGAAAAAAGGTGAATATTAAAGCAAGAGTACACACTACCTTACTTTAGTCATTATAAATAAGCCTAATTTACTTCGTCCAAATATGTTTCCATCTTTGACATTTGGTCGAAATATATTTTCTTGATTTTGTAAACAAATAACACCCAACCTTTCATTTTTGTATTCATGTAATATGTAGAAAACATAACTGATAATAATATAGCACAACTCACTGTTATACCTGTTTATTATTAAGCATTTCAATTAGCACCTCGATTTATCATGTTGACTTAAAACTGCCTGCATTATAAGGAAATTCAAAATTGAAATTTCGATTGTCTTCGTTATTCTACTTTTTAAAAAAATAAATATATAATTATATTATTGGCACAATATGATTAAGAAATAGAACATCATTTACGGTGAATGATCATGTAATATATCACGGTTTGGAGTTCAATTGTAAACAATAATTTCACTCACCCTTTGGGCTCGTGAAATTATTGTTTACAACTGAACGACAAACCGTGATATATTATAAGATAATTCACCGTAAACGATGTTCTAACCCCTAAAATGTGAAAATAACGCACACATCTGAAATCTTTGGCAAACGTTAAACGTTACAGTGATATATTTCGCACTGCCTAGCTTATTCTCCTAACGTTGCAAACGTTACAGTGCTATATCGTTGAATATTATACAATTATGGACTTTTCAGCTGTTATACATGATGTGATATGCACCAAAAAAATCATTATTGACCGAGGCGATAGCCGAGGTCAATAATGATTTTTTGGTGCATATCAACATCATGTATAACAGCTGAAAAGTCCATAACTGTTTTATTATATAACCCTCAATTTACAATTATATAAAACAGGTCAATATCAAAAAAACAATTATATAAAACAGGTCAATATCAAAAAAACAGGTCAATATAAAAAAAAACAGGTCAATATCGCTAGATATTTTTTCTAAAAAATTACTTTTTAGCCAATGAAAACGCGTCTATTTATAGGTTATATAATAAAATGAGATATTTTAAACTAGGCTATATAGTGCGGGTGTATTAGAATATATAGTTATTTGAACCGTTCTAATAATGATTACAAAAATGCAAGTTATATAGAAAAACTAATGGGCATCCATAAGTTTTGAACAACGATTGCCATGTGTTCCTTTAAGTAAAATAATATTGCAGAAATAGATATAAAAACAAAAATCAGTACATGCTATTTATTTAATAACCGGACTGATATGTAATCCATGTATTTACCTATAGAATGAATGAATATTGTTTAACGACTCATCAACACAGTATTATAGGGTATTTAGAGGCGCTCCAGAGAGACTGAAATAAGTATATAGGATTCCAGGAACCTGTGCCCTACTCTTACTAATGAATGGTTCTTTAACGTGCTCGGTGGATAGACTCCGAAAAATGGATCTATTCCGAGCGATCTGTCTTGTTCATGATTCCCCCCTCCACACACACACACACACACACACCCCGACTTTATTTGTGACTATTGCCGTTTCGTCTTATCCAATTAGGAACCAGGAGATTAGAAGCTCCAAACGTGTCCCTTGTAGGTCAATCTAAAATGGTGACCTGGAATCATGTTTGGCCACACCCCAGGGGTCACATATTTACATAGAGTTATATATAAACATCTTTTAAAACAATCTTCTCTGAAACTACCAGAGATAGACGTCTAATATTTTGCATGTAACATAAGCTTATGGTTTTCTACTCAATCTGTTCAAATGGTGACCCCTAATTGACTCAAGTTTGGTCCTGCCCTGTGGGTCACACTATTACATTGAGTAAAGCCATTAAAGAAAAGCCTTTACAATCTTCGGATCTACATGAGCTAAGTGTCTAATATTTTGCAGGTAGTATAAGCTTATGGTTCTTTAACTAGTTTGTTCAAATGGTGATACTGGGGTAAAATTTGACCCCAGCCACAATTTTATATAGAGTTATATTAGGAAAATGCTGTTGTAATTGTTTCTTTAACATGTGAGTACTTTGAGGCGAGGCCGGGGCGAAGTCCTTTGGCCTCTTGTTTATGACTTGCAGTTGTACACTTATAAAATCACTTCAGAGTTAGGTTTAAGAAAAGCATTATTTATCAATAATGGGACTTTTGATGATGTATTACATTATAAAGACCTAAATTAATTAAAACAATCGAAACTGTAATCGTAAGTAATGTCTATTTTAACGATGTTTACTAGTCGCATATTTTATAAATCCACCCACTAAAACCACGAAGGAGACCGCTGCATTGTCATGGCAAACAATTTATGGACAATTGGGTATTCACATAAAGCGTTGGATAAAATACATTGACTACTGTAGGTTTGTCAGCAGCATTGTCAGCATCTATATATACATAAAATGAGAAAAATAGTCCCCATTACGTGGACTGAGTATTAACTTCCATACCCCATCCAACCCCTTTCTCCAAGAAGTGAAAACGGAATTGCAGGGGTATGAAATAAAAACCTAAATTTCGGCTTAAAAAGATTTCATATTGTAAAATTAAAACATTTAATAGGAAATTTTAAACATATTATCGCATTTTTTCAATAAAAAATGTTTTAAACATGTTTTATTGTCGAAATAACCGTTATAATATCCAGCTAATATAAACTTTCCCATCGCTTAATGGAATGAACGCGGGACCACATAATGCATATAAACAACAGCACTCCAAGGCAATTGCAACCTAGGTTAACACTGTACACCAAACTAAGAAAAATCAAATTAAATAGTCAATAAATGGGACAATATCGAATATACATACATAAGTAGTGATGAATACAGGGCAAGCGACTTGGAACGGTCAGTTGGGCCATACGGCCTGTTGGTGCTATGTGTACACAACCTCCATATTAACCCTTCTTGACAAGACAGTGTAAATAAAAGTATATCCTATCAAAAGGAAATATTTAACAATAAAGTCAACACCCACAAAAAATAGTAAACGATAAATTTACATGTTAACATCAAAATTACTTAATAAGAAACACTTCAGACTGTATCCATAATGTTACTGAATAACCAAAGCAGTGCAGCCAAACAGGATGCGATCAAAAAACTGAAGGACGGAAATTCATGCACCCACCTCCCTCTTCAGGGTTTAAATGGTCTATATTGTTAATTTTGATTTGTTTGTTTTACAAATGTACACCCTTAATTCGCACAATGTACTATCAAGAAAACCATATTATTGTAATAGTTAGTACCGGTATGTCAGACATAGTTTTCTGAGTATTCAAATGGGTACTATCCCGATATCCTGGGTACCGATCATTTTTATTGTTGCTGTTGTTGTTTTAACTAACTTCAATATTGTAATTTTAAGTAATACTATTAACTATTATTTAAACGAGATATGATATGAGTACTATTAATTGTCTTTTATTATTCCAAAGACTTTGCCATTAATTGATATTACCAATCAAAACGTAGCAATGGGATGTGCATATTTACAGACATGTTGCAAGTCGTGACAGTCCAGACATACTACCGTGCCATTGAGAGATTCTTCTCTTGGTTATGGAACGCCATGGCTGCCTTAAGATCAAAATTTCGCTATATGCGGTGGTTTTTTCATGATATGAGGTGCTGATATCTTTATATGCGGTGGTTTTGTCATAAAATGAGGTGCTGATATCTTTGTATGCGGTGGTTTTGTCATGATATGAGGTGTCACATAACACAACACGTGATCAACCTAAACATTCTTAACATCCGCAGTATGATGTCGTTATATGCGGTGGTTTTGTCATGATATGAGGTGCTGATATTATATGACGTGGATATGTAATTATATGATGTGGTTTTATCATTATATGAGACGGTTGCGGCACTATATGCGGTGCTTATATCGTTATATGTGGTGGTTCTGTTATTATATAAAGTTGTTATGTCGTTATATGAGGAAATTTTATCATTATATGATGTGGTTATGTTATTATATGATGTCGTTATCTAATTATAAAACGTGTTTCTATAATTATATGAGGTGGTTGCGTCATGATATGTGGTCCTTATATCATTATATGAAGTGGTTCTGTCATTATATGATGCCGTTATGTTATTATATGATGTTGGTTTGTTATTATATGATGTCGTTATCTAATTATATGACGTGTTTCTATCATTATATGAGATGGTTGCGTCATGATATGTGGTCCTTATATCATTATATGAAGTGGTTCTGTCATTATACGATGCCGTTATGTTATTATATGATTGGCTTTGTAATTAAACGAGGTGCTTCTATAATTATATGAGGTGGCATTTTATTATACGACGTGGTCTCATCAATATACGTTTTTTCGTTACGATACTTCGTCAATATGCCTTTTTAGCATGTTCACCAAGCTATAATTACCGTGTTTTTTTCACGAATCCTAACTACAGCCTCACTGATGAATCGACGCATTGCCTGAAAAAGAAGACCCATATTTTAACAGGTGTTTCTTCTTTTCTAGTGCGGATACAAATAAGATAATGTCATTTAGAAATTTCAAATAATTTCCTCGATACATTGTTTTAGTTATATATTATTTATATAGCTATTTCATCTATTGTTTCATCGTTTAGCTGTGTATTCTATAAATAGATCAATCATCATCATCACATGATCATCACGTGATCTTACGTAAAATATATTCATACGCTGTATTGTTCTCCTAGGATAATGATTGAGATTTGTAACCAGTTAATTTTATAATTTATTTCTCTTGTTGCAACACCATCAAACGCATATCTTCCATCTTTCTTGGATTTATATATTTAAGAAATATACATGGCCTTTATAGTCTTAATATAATATTTAATAGGTTTGGTCAGTAATGGTTATCGCATAAGCTTCTATCCTTTGTAAAAAGTTGTTGCTGCCTATTCTCCGGAATAAGATTTCAGCTTATTTTGAAGTACGCAGTGTAATATTCTGAAGTCTTTCCCTCCCTTGCTATGAAGTTAAAATAACTGTTTCGGTCGTAAAATAATCCTGCATACGTGTACCGATCGTGTCGTAAACCGGGTCAATTCGGACACTCCGGTTTTAGGATAAATACCTTATAGTTCATCAAAATTTGTAAAGGATTATTAGCTCAGTCGGGAGAGCGGCAGTTCCATAAAATTATGGATTATAAAGCGAGCGGGATGGGTTCGAATCTGAGCAGAACCCAATTTTTTTATTCTAATTATATTTTTTTTATGCAAAAAAGTTTGTTTAATTCACGTCCAATGGTCTTAAAAGGGGTACATCAGAAGTTTTCTAGAAACAGGTTAAATTATAAAATTGTTCCAGTCTAAAGTTTCAGAACACCATATAGCTAGGGTGGACTCGCACGTAATATGCTAAAATTAACCCTAGTGCGTCACCCAGGATAGCACGTATTACTGTGCAGAATGAATTTCTTTGCAAATAAAAGAATTTATAGGCTCATTATGTTTTGGTCATGTAGAATAAAATATTAATATTTGTCAATTTTAAATCGGACACCTATAGACCCCCATAAAAGGCCTGATGTACTCCCTTTTAGACTTAAGTCGGGAAACAAATTGTGTGTGTGTGTGTGTGTGTGTGTGTGTGTGTGTGGAGAGTGGGGGATTTTTTTAAAGATGTTTACGACTTTTATCTATGCGTCAATTTGGTAGAGGTAGCGGTAGACCACATCTGTTTTGAAACAAACTCGTAGAACCACAGTCCTGCCGCGCGTTAGTGAGTAGCTGTCAAACATTATTCAATGTGCAAACGCGTAACAAGCGGGACTCGAACGTATGACTGTATCATTGAGAGATATACATTACACAACAAGAGCAGTTCTAAACACAAATATGTTACCTTTTATTACAATTTTCAAATTACATGCTAAACTGATTGAATTATATTCTGTTAAGGCCAAAACACAACAAAGCAACACAAAAATGAAGGGGTAAAAGTTGTTGTGTCGAGGGTAAAAACGGCGATTCGGTTGAGTGACAGGAAACACAATACTTTTTGTTTAGGCCTAAGGTAGTAAACGAAATTTACCGTGACTTTGGTGATTATTGTCAACAAACGATTTGCCGACGTAGAAATTACAATTAATGATATGAATCGTGAAATTCTCAGTAGCGTTCACATACATGGTTGAAACATGTAACATAGAAATAATTGTGTATGAACATCATGTTTACTCCGAGTTGTGAGATTAAATCACAACGGTATCCCGAGAACAGTGGTACTCCGAGGTGTGAGAATGAACTACAACGGTATCCCGAGACCAGTGGTATTCCGAGTTGTGAGAATAAATAACAACGGTATCCGGAGACCAGGGATACTCCGAGTTGTGAGATTAAAATCAGATGAGCACAACGATGTATAAGTTATGTTTTGTATATGTGTAGTCTGTATGTCTATACTACAAGTTGTATGTAAAACATATGTTCTTTTAGTTGAAGGTCACACTTTTTGGAACACGGAAGCTTCAGGGAGAATTTGTCATTTTACAGTGACATTCCATGTTTAAATTTGTAAATTATAAATCTTTGTGCAGCGGTGGATATGGCTGTCTTTCAGCTACACTCTGACTACTGACTACACTCGTGTTCATTTGATTTTAATCATACTTGCATAGTAGGTCGATATCAATGCAAGGTTGTTTCCTATTTTAATTCAGCTATGTTGGTCAAAGGGTCTATGAATTACCTCCCCTTGAATTGGCAAAATTAGCTGTCTTGACCTTTTTGACGCTATATTCATTTATAATGACTCAAACTTTGATAGGTGATGACTGGTGATGTTTTTTGATACACTTTAACACCTGTGAAGATGATGAAGCGTTTCGAAGATTAATTTTCATTATAACCAATCATTCCTTTTGTTCCCTTCTTTATTCCTGTATATACCTTACCTTATCTTGTTTTAATTAAACAATGCATTGATGTATTATTACATGCACTGATGTATTGTTATTAAGAAGAGTTGACACATTTTCAGTCCATCCATGTCATGCGTGATTGGAAAGAAACCTTCCATTACATTGATGCACAAATCATATTTCACCATGCTCTCAGTACCTTCGGTACTTTGATTTCATTATGATATGACGTCATTCGGCAAGCTGGCTTCTATCGGTTCCAGGATTTAATTGATCATGTATCAGCTGCGCTTTGCCATGGTTCTTGGAGTAAATGAAATTCTGTCAACTATTTGATATTTATTAAATGCTGTTAGAATTGAAAGATGTAAGTAAAGGAAAAAAGCAGGTTATATAATTTAATAAAAATTATATAATTCTGTTAACGGGATGTGGCGAATAGACATCATCCGAGTCATTCTCGCCCTCGATCGATACCATTCGCAACATCTCGTACACTGACGGGATTGGCCGAGCGTTCACGATTGGATCGATACTAGTATCATCTCTCGTGTTTGGCGCTTGGAATTATGGGGGAAAATAGTCCGGTCAGGTCATTTGCATCTATACGTAGGATACATAGGCAGATCTAGTGTATTTCTTGACAGAGCTTAGGCGATCATGTTTCAAATGTTTTTCAACTTAAATCTTAATTTTAAGGCATGCGTTTAAATAATCACAGTTACTGGCCAGCAATAGTACTTTTGCGGCGGGAAGCAAACTCTCCGCTGCAATGTCAACATAATCGTATACCAACAATTGAAGGATGGCCAGTTTTTTGAGCTAACAATAGCACATAAGTGGCAGCCGAACAGCATTCAAATTTTATGCCTCCGCGTAGATAAATAGTGTTTCCGGGTTTGCATGAACTGTAACGTAATGATGGCGGCGTAATATGGCAACCCTTCAGTTCATTAGTCCCCTGCCGTCCAAACCGGCTAGTTCTTCCGCCTTCAACATATTTCAGAGAAAATCAGTAGAAAGATAGAGTGGCATTCCGCATCTGAACGCTATACCAATTGACAAGATGTAAAATTGGCAAGAACAACTCGCGTCGGGCGCTATTTCCCCCCATTTCTATTATTTTTTCTTGCACTCTGTTATTCATGGCATGTTCATCTTATTAAGATTTTGTCCGTTACAAAACCCCGCCGCATTCAGCACTTTCAGTGCTATTGAGCATTTTCAGTGCTTTGATTAAATAATGTTTTGAGAATATATATTGCTAGTATTTACGTCAATGAGTATGTCTTCGACGTTTTGGTAGCTTAGCAACACCATTCCAAAGAAATTTATTGCAGCAAAAACTATAAATATTAACGCTAACGCAATGACAGATGCCCTTTAAAATGGAAATATTGTTTAAAACTTACAATATATTTCTATATTAGTAGATAATCAGAAGATTTATTTTTATATTAGTAGATGATCAGAAGATTTATTTGGCATTGGTGAATACTAAACTAAGCATGCATATCAGAAATTATCCGTTTATTGTTTAAGAACGAAAAAAATGTTTAATTGAAAGAAAATGTCTGATTACTAAATGAAGCAGTAACCTGTCTGAATGAAGAATAAATAGATTCTAGTAGTATTTATTACGTAACAGTTCATGAAAACCAGGAGGCACTATTCATCTACGCGGAGGCATATAATTTAAATGCTGTTCGGCTGCCACTTATATGCTATTTTTAGCTCAAAATTCTGGCCATCCTTCAATTGTTGGTATACGATTCTGTTGACATTGCAGCGGGGAGTATAAGGGATTATTTAAACGTATGCCTTAACATTAAGATTTAAATTGAAAAACATTTGAAACATGATCGCCTAAGCTCTGTCAATAAATACACTAGATCTGTCTATGTATCTAACGTATATATGCAAATCACCTGACCGGAATACTTCCGCCCCCCCCCCCTCCCCCCTCCCCCCTCCCCCCCCCCCCCCCCATAATTCCAAGCGCCAAACATGAGAGATGATACTAGTATCGATCGAGGGCGAGAATGACCCGGATGATGTCTATTCGCCACATCACGGTTACAGAGTAATATATTTTTTATTAAATTATATAACCTGCTTTTTTCCTTTACTTATATCTTTCAATTCTAACAGCATTTAAATAATATTAGATAGTTGACAAAATTTCATTTACTCGAAGAACAAAGCGCAGCTGATACATGATCAATTTAATCCTGGAACCGATAGAAGCCAGCTTGCCGAATGACGTCATATCATAATGAAAAGACGTATATTGACGAAGTATCGCAACGAAAAAACGTATATTGATGAGACCACGTCGTATAATAAAATGCCACCTCATATAATTATAGAATCACCACGTATAATTACAAAACCACATCATATAATAACATAACGGCATCATATAATGACAGAACCACTTCATATAATGATATAGGACCACATATCATGACGCAACCACCTCATATAATGATAGAAACACGTCATATAATTAGATAAAGACATCATATAATAACAAAACAACATCATATAATAACATACCGGCATCATATGATGACAGAATCACTTCATATAATGATATAAGTACCACATATCATGACGCAACCACCTCATATAATGATAGAAACACGTCATATAATAACATAACCACACCATATAATGATAAAATCGCCTCATATAACGACATAACCACGTTATATGATAACAGAACCACCACATATAACGATATAAGCACCGCATGTAATGCCGCAACCGTCTCATATAATGATAAAACCACATCATATAATTACATAACCACGTCATATAATATTAGAACCTCATATCATGACAAAACCACCGCATATAATGATATCAGCACCTCATATCATGACAAAACCACCGCATATAATGATATCAGCACCTCATATCATGACAAAACAACCGCATCTAATGATATCAGCACCTCATATCATGTCAAAACAACCGCATATAAAGATATCACCACCTCATATCATGACAAAACCACCGCATATAACGACATCATACTGCGGATGTTAAGAATGTTTAGGTTGATCACGTGTTGTGTTATGTGACACCCCATATATCATGACAAAACCACCGCATATAAAGATATCAGCACCTCATTTTATGGAACGCCATGACTGTCTTATGATGTTGCCGATTAATATATGCAGTGCATTTCCCTTTATATGTGGTAGATATTTCATGATATTCAGTGCATTTTTAATTATATGTGGTAAATAAATCTTTATATGTGGTAGAAAAGTATTTATATGCAGTAGATCAATCATTATATGCGATAGATAAGTCATTGTATGCAGTAGATAAGCCATTATATGCGGTCCAGTTATAGTTATATGTGGTGCATTTATTATTATATGCAGTAGTTTATCTGATATATGAGGTCCTTTGAATATTATATGAAGTAGGTTTGTATTTATATGCAGTGCTTCTGTTGACTTTATATGTGGTACATATTCTAATATACGTTGTGAATACGTCTTTATATTCGGTGGTTTCAATTGCATTATATTCGGTACAAACGGCTTTATACGTGGTGCATTTCTTATGATATGGAGTGCCTTTTCTATTATATGCGGTGGTTTTTTCATTATGATGATGAGATCAATCGGAACACTCGTTTTTTTAAGATGTTACGATTTTATCGGAAATCTAACTAGACTGCTTCACTGCGTATGTCCCGTTTCACTCAAACAAGGAGGAGCAAACAAGCGAGAGTCAAACGCCGATTTTATCGGCCGAAAAAAATCGCTCACGTAAAGTGCATTCCAACTGCGATCATGGTCAAGAATCTCGTCTGATCTATGCATTGTACTATCCAGCGGTGGTTCTTTCATACCAGCAACTAATACACTTAAAGGTAAAGCTCTACGTGCAATGAATTCCTTGTTAAACCTTACGCGGAATATGGCTATTCCAATTAACATTATGTTTTATCTTTTTGATTCATAAGGTACTGTCTATTTTAAATTATGGTTGTGAGGTATGGGGACACATCAAGGCAGATAATATAGAGCTGGTTCATAAATTTTTTGGTAAGTGGATAAAACGTCAACAAACACTTTATCGCTCTACGCAGAAGCCGGTCGATATCCATTATACATTTCAAGATATATACAAATCATCAAATACTGGCTAAAGATGTACGGTAATAAAGATAATAATTGCATATTAAAAACCATTATCAACAAACAAACAAATGAGATAGATGGCAATCCCCGCATTATAAACTGGTTCACAAAGGTACGAGGTATCCTACAAAATTCGGGATTCAATGAGATATGGTTGTACCCAGACTCTGTTAAAATAAATACCTTCACTCCATTACTACTTAATCGCCTAAGAGACATATATGTCACACAATGGCGCGCTGATATGACACTCTGTTCATCATTATACATATATAGGGAACTTAAATCCAGTTTTGAAAGATCAAGTTATCTTAAAATTCTAGATAATTTGAAGTACAGAAATATGATCGCTAAAATCAGATTGTCCTCTCATAAATTATCCATAGAAACAGGTCGACACAGAAATATTGAAAGAAACTATGTTCACTATGTACTTTAAATGATACTGAAGATGAATATCACTTCATTCTTATTTGCCCTTATTATCATGATTTGAGAAAATCCCACATTCCAGCATATTTTACAAACCGCCAAAGTATGTTTAAGTTAATCAATCTTTTAAATTCAGAAAACAAATCACTACTGATAAAACTAGCAATGTTTTGTAAGAAAGCCTTTAAAATAAGAGATGATGCATTAAATAACCAATAGGGTTTGCAAGTATAATTGACATTGTAATATGTTATGTTATGTAAATGGTAACATCCAAGAATAACACTCTCACTTCACTCAACCATTATTTCTTTTCTGTCAACTTTTTTATATTTGTTTACATGCATGCATTGAAATCATGATCTTGTATGACGATGAGCTGTATATGCTTAAAGCTACAAAGTCCCTATATCAATCGATATCTTCTTTGTAGGCGTGTCTTTATTTGTAACTTCATGTTCACCAGCTCATGTCGAAATCGGGTATTTAACCGAGCAAATATAGCGAAGGAAATCATTTACTGTATATACATCGACCAGTGCACATCGTACCTATACACAGGTAACAGTAATTTTTACAAAAAAAAAAGTTAGCTTCTTTCGGGGCTCGAACACACCACCTTCTGATTTCAAGTCCTCTGCTCTAGCCACTGATCTACGACGCTACTTGAGAAATTAGTATACTAACTACCATATATTATGAGGCAAAATAACTTAACATATTTGAACGCAACTAATGATGGATCAATAAATATGCAGTCCATATTGTCGCACGTGTAAATTAACATTGCCTGGTGTAATACTGTATCTTATCAATATGAAACTAATACTTCGCCTCAAATCAACCATATCTCGACTTGTTATTTAGCGCTTTATGAGTTTGTGTGCGCGCTCTTGTTATTACGTAATGCCTATTTAGTGTTAAAAATGCTACAAAATACCAATAAATAGCAGTGGTCTAGAGGTTCAGCGTACATCTTTCAAATCTTACAAGTGCAAGGCTGTGGTTCAAATCCCGTTCCGGGCAACTATTTTTTTATCACATATATTCTGGAGCCGTATATTTATCGATGTTACCTGTACGGAGGCTAAATAAAAATGTGAAATTTTACGTATCGATTTCTCCTTATATACCGACTTTTGGGGTGTTCGTCGATTTGAAACTATTTCACACGTGACTCATTCATATTCATGAGTTATTACCAGTTAAAATAGGGACTGTACAGCTTTAAGTCGAAATAAAATATAAAAGATATGGCAAGTTGGGCTTTTTCTCAATATTGATTACACAATGCACTTGCGTGATATACATAAATAGAGGATATTTGTTGATGTGGAGTGAATAAATAGAGAATATTTGTTTCTTTGGAGTGAATATAGGGTTTAATCCACTATTTTGCTGGAAAGTATATAATAAATGCATACATTACAATTACTGAGGTAGTGTACGCGCTAAATACACAATCACTCTTATTCCCAAGGATAGTCCCCCAAGTTGGTACGTACCATACCAAGTTCTGTACCCGGCGTCCTTATAAGGAAAGAATGGGATGGTGGCTTCCGGGGGTGTGGTTGTGAACAAAATACATCCACACACCCCGCCCCACAAAGGGATGGTATTTTCCTGGTTTTGTGAGAATGTGGTAAGGAAGGTGTTGCTTTTCTTGCGATTGCAGCGGTGAGGATGTGGTGGTGGTGTGTGTTTGTGGGGTTGGGGAGGGGGGTGGGGGTGAGGCGGGGGCTACACAAATTCCACGAGGGAAGTGTCTGCGGGGGGAATGAGGGGTTAACGAATAAAAACACACGGGGTATGGTGGCTGGAGATTTTCCCATTTTTTTAGGATATCAGTAATTACTGAGAGAATACAAAACAATTATGCACCTATCAATTATTTCCCCCGCCGGTGTAGGGGTAGGGTCGCAACGGGCTCACCCCAAAAAAAATCTAGGAGATCATTTTTAGGGTAATCCCCAATGTTGGTATTATACCAGTTCTGTCTAAAGTCCATACCCCGGTGTCAACGTTGTTGGTATAATGCAATATCTGTGGAAGGAAAATATGTTGAAGGGGATGGTGGTGGGGAAGCGGGGTTCAGGGGGTCTTTTCGAGATTTTTTTCCAGGATGAGTTGTTGTATTTTTCGAGATTTTCCAAGGGACTGGGGTGTTATCAAAACATATGCCATTTTCTAACGCCGATCTAGTCAACGTGTCTATGTTTGACCTAATTGTATTCAACAGTTCGTGTTTTTTTTTATATTATTAAAATGAGTCCAGTCTTGGTTTGGACTGAAAAAAGTAAGACAGTTTTTGTACTATTTATAAAACTGGAAATCCTCTAATTATGTAAAGAGTGTATACGCTGTGGGTCTAAATAATCGATAATGACAGCGTTCTATGTGCAGTCGTTTATATTTAAATGCTGTGTAGCAGTCTAAATCGTAACATCTTTAAAAACGAGTGTTCCGATTGATCTCATCATCATAATGAAAAAAACACCGCATATAATAGAAAATGCACTGCATATCATAAGAAATGCACCACGTATAAAGCCGTTTGTACCGAATATAATGCAGTTGAAACCACCGAATATAAAGACGTATCCACCACGTATATTAGAAGATGTACCACATATAAAGTCAACAGAAGTACTGCATATAAATACAAACGTACTTCATATAATGTTCAAAGGACCTCATATATTAGATAAACGACTGCATATAATAATAAATGCACCACATATAACGATAACTGGACCGCATATAATGGTTTATCTACTGCATACAATGACTTATCTATCGCATATAATTATTAATCTACTGCATATAAATACTTTTCTACCACATATAAAGATGTATTTACCACATATAATTAAAAATGCACTGCATATCATGAAATATCTACCACATATAAAGGGAAATGCACTGCATATATTAATCGGCAACATCATAAGACAGTCATGGCGTTCCATACCTGAGACCCCATGTAATATGACATATGATATAATTCCTACAGATCTGATCTCTAAACTTTGGTATATTGTGCGACATACCAGGGTTAGGGTTTGATTTATTCATAATAATGGTATATCGCACACTTTACCACAGTATTGAGATAATATAGGCAGGAATTATATCGTGAGGGCTGAAAACACGACATGCTTCTGATTGACAAACTATAGTATATTGTGTGATATATCACATTTAGAGATAGATTATTTGGATTAGATATAACATTGTGTTAACGTTAATTTTAATTCTAACATGGCAGATGCTATCTTCAGTATACACAAGCAAATACAACAATCGGATAAAATATACCATACAAATATAAAATGAAGTGGGTGGGGTAAATCAACATCTCTTTTAACGTATTTTGGTCATATTGTGTATATTATATACTGATACAAAGTCTGTAATTCAATTAGATGTGATGTTTGTATATCAGTCATTTGAATGACTTTTCATATAAAAAAAATAAAACCAAAGCACATATATCTATCTGTTTCTGTAATAAAATGATGGTTCTTTTAACATTTTTAATTGTTAACTCTTTTAGATGAACATCGACATATACTTGTTATCACATTTATTTGATAACCTTATAATACTCTATTATATACCAGTTTATTATAAATTTCTTGTTATTATTTCTATAAGTTTGTCTTGCCCAAAATTTGCAAAAAATGCAATTTTCTGTGATTTTTTTTTGTTTCATTAGAAGGTGTGCTGAAATTAAAAACTTCAAAGATTTCTCCTATTTTTATCATTTTAAGGGTTTTCTTACTTTTGTATTGATATCTGTTTAGCTTCCCATAACTTTTTTTTCATTTGCTTCTTCTTTTATCTAAAATATTGGGTGATTTCTAAAGCCATACCCAATTTTCAGCTGCTTCTCAATTTAAAACCCCACTTTGGGCTTTGGGGGTGTATTAATACAGATTAATATTGCTAAAAAGTGAAATCACAAACACATAATTGTTTATCCAGAAAATACCTAGTGATATGTAAGTCTTCATAAAAAACAGGGAAATTAAAAATTCTTGCTATATTGATATTCACCAGTGGGTCTATTTTTTTAAGCATAGACCTCACTGCTACAAGCAGACACATTCGTGATATAACTGTAGGGTTGATAATAGCGACGTTAGATGACTGATTGGTTATTGAGGATGTATTTATTTTTCTATCACTACCTCTGTCGTCACATCCGTTAGCGACTGAGACGTTATTTTTAAAGCCAGAAAACATGTAAAAATAGTAAACTGCATCAAACACCAAATGCAATTATTGTTATCTAAAGCACCTCTACGTTCCAACAACACATTTTGATTGTTAAAAACAGGATGAAATAATGTCTTCGTTTGATGTTGAGAGATGCCAGATTGGCATAAGATGCAAGTTGTGAGAATGTGTTCCTAATATGTTCAATCTCTCGAATAACTGTATCATATGTATATACAAATCCATGAAGAAATAAAATATTCCCAGCGGGTTTATATTTTACGAGATCAAAACTTGTTGTATGGGACTTGAAAATAACATCGAAACCGCGGGCCTATGGCCTTGGTATCGTTCCGTCCACCAGGTATTGATCCAGAACAATATAAACCCGATGGAAATGTTTTATGTCTTAAACATACATACGTTTACGAGCGTTTTTACGTTTAACGGTGCCACTGATGGAGTCATCATTGTCCAGTGTTACAGATGATTGATTCTTCCGCATTTCAGCGGATTTTTTAATATCGATCTTTCTATTTATTTAAAATTAATTTATGTTTAAGAATGCTCTCTATTTGTTTTAAGGCCTCTCAGCTACACTGATTTTCTTTGATATGACATTCCACTTTGTTGTTCGGCCTGGACTGTTCTAATGCAATAACAACACATAGTTATAACACCCTATCTTAAGTCAACAAATATCATTGTTATGCTTCCAATATCATCACGTAGATTTTCATTATATTAAAATACAATTGTACAGGAGTAGCCTTCTTAGACCTGTTGAACATAGTATACCCTGTAAAACAGGCTTTGAACCACCTAATTATTTTCCATATTTAATGCCAATACGTATCTGAAATTATGAAAGCTCTGATTGAGGGACAAACATAATATAATTTCTTACTTGGAATAATTTCCCACTAGAAACGTGAATATTTTCAACTAGCTGTATTTCATGAATTACATTTTTTCTGCCAGAAAGCTGATACATTTTTACTGTTTTTATATTTTTTTCTCCCATCTCGTGCGGTTATTCGGTTAATTGAGACTTGTGCTGTACACACATATTATTGCGCGAGACTAATGTCACACGTTTGTTCTATAGTCACGACAGTCGTCCATTGGGGACTCTGTTTATGTTCAAATGAAGCAGTGGCTAATGAGTTTTGACCCCGAACAAATTGTATCAAAAATGCTTTTTTGGGACCAATTTCGGAACTGTAAACACAATTGGCGAAACAATATATTTTAGATTTCTTTTTAATATTAATTTTTTAGATGGTCAGTGGTTTGAAAATGCATTTGTTTTGGCTGGAATATAAAAAAGCGGAATGTTAGTTTCTAAAACGTGTCTTGTATTCATGTACAATATTTTTATTTTTTTTTATTTTCATAATCTAAAGACATCTTGAGGTAAAGTATATATATTATAAAGGATCAATACTGAATAGTTGGGAAAGCTATTTTGAGAATCGATGAAAATAAAATGGAGGTCTGTGCAGTTTCTATTATATAGATGTATGTATGTATCATCTTTATTTCCTCCAATTGAATGAAGATTACAAATGTTTACATAATTGAATATTAAACACAATAAATACAAGGAATTAAAGCATAAATAAAAATTACACCGAGTATTGCTACTTTTAGTAATTGTTAAGGATAAACATACTACCCAAAATTACTATAGTAGCCTAAATATATACACACTTTCCTGCAACTGTTTCACATAATATAGTTCGTTTACGACGCATACAAATGTTTAATGTATGTTGCACTAAACGCATGCTAACAGAAACCAGGAAGTGACATTACCAATAAGCAGTTCAGAAGCTAAAGAAGTTTTAAGAAAAACTCAGTTCATGAGAACATCAATACTATAATAGTACTTTTTGAACGGATGAATGTTGATACATTTTAAAGTGTTTGTACAGCAATTTTATAACTCCCCTGCTTTCACAGTATATTACCATACAGGGATTCTTTTTTTAGAATTTTTCATCATGGGACAAAATGAACATGTTTTTAATTTTGGCATCTGTGTTGTATAATGTTATAATATGAATATGATAGACATCTGAAATAGTATGCGTAATGGATCACTAAATAGAATATTGTTTTATGATTAGAATGTGAGGAATTTGGAAAAGATGATTGTTAGAATATGAAGAATTGGTAAATTATTATAGTTATAAACAAAAAAGACAATGATAATATAATAGCAATTGGAGCGTCAGTGAAGGTAATCTCAGTTTTTAGCAATGTAAATTTACATTAAAAGAAAGGGTTTAATGTTAGATGACTTTTATTATTGAAATATGATTAGTAGTTCATGAGAATAAGTAGCAGTGGAACAGACCTATTTCAAACTCTTTTGAAGATGCTTCTATTAAAGTTTCATCAACTCTAATGATTGAAGAGGTGTTGCTTATTTTAAAATCAGACAGCACCAAAACGGGATACATATATAGCTTTACACATAAACAGTTAGTAATATTCAAACACAATTTCCTTTATATTATTCTTATAATTAATATTAACTATTGAACAAATGCAAGTTATGTAGAAAAACTAACGGGGCCCCGTGAGCTTTTAAAAATATCAAGATTGCCGATTGTCCCTTTAATAAAGTTTAACATCATTTAATAATATGTGACGATAACGATTTGGAACCAGCTGTATTTATATGCTGAGAAAGATTTATAGACTGTATCCCTGAAATTGATACCTAAGGTTACCACCTCTAATTACATGTAAGCCTCCGAGGTGTATCGAATGTAGTTCCTATAATAAAAAGTAATCCCTCCTTTTTTGATCAAAGCGGGCATTATAAGTAGGGGAAAACTGCCCATTTCTATTCGATTTTGTGGTTGTATGTATAAGAAGCGTATTAATAAGTTTTAATGGATCACTGATGAACATTTTCGTAATTTCGACTCTATGCTTACACTTTGTGAGCATTGAAAACAGTCAATCAATGAAAACAGCTGTACCCTTGACCTGTTTAGTAAAACAAACAAGAACTTTCTTACATGTCTTGTGACCCCACCTTTTCTGGTGATTTTTCAAGTGGAAAATTAGTTTTCTATATGAACATTACACTGCTG
This sequence comes from Cyrtodaria siliqua, assembly GCA_037043455.1. Lineage (NCBI taxonomy): Eukaryota > Metazoa > Mollusca > Bivalvia > Adapedonta > Hiatellidae > Cyrtodaria > Cyrtodaria siliqua. The sequence goes on along the minus strand of JAWPHD010004325.1, from coordinate 165,641 downwards.
CATTATCCATACTTGAGTTGAATTTGCAGCAAATCATTAATATGTGACACTTTAACATTGGTGTCTATGGGGAAAATAATTAGTGGTATAATACCTATAAGAGATACGTGTAGTAATTAGGACTCATTCAGATTCATAACAATTGGTAAAATAAGCTCAGAAATAAGTTTTCCATATATTTTTACATAGGTTTTGAGCGTTTTTAGTCCAATTTTGTTTATAAAAGCCGTAATTTTGAGTTTCAATTTCTTTTCGTGTTTAAAATACTTGTTTGTGAAGTGTTTGCAATTGAACTATGTTTTTTTTTGTATCAACATGTAGGGTTGCATGTTTGCAACATATTTGCATCAATTAAATCTGCATGGCAACAAGTTTGGTAGGCATGAAACCACTAAATCTTTCCCCTACCCACCTAAAATAGGATACTGTGAAAAAATTAAGATTGTGTAAAAGGTAAAATATTATTCCTTATCATTCAAACTCGACTTGTAGCGTTCAGCTAGTATCAATTTTGATTTTAGCGGTATTTTTGACATTATTGAGCTCGTATTCGCTACTATAATAAGGTATGTTACCACCAATTTTAAAGAATGTGCTTAAAAAATCAATTTTGGCATGAAAATCGACATACATTGGCATATTCATCGTTCTAATTGTACCTAAAATGCATATTTTATTAACGTCCATTGACTGTTCTTAACATTTGATCTATTTAATATGGTGTATTGACAAGAAATGCCCTTTGGTATGACAATCAAGATAGTGTAAAAGTAAAAAAATATAACTCTGACTTTTGTCGATTTCAGACTATTGTCCTTGGTATTCACAAGACCATATCACTGCAAATAATCATTCGATTTGCATGAAGTAGGTGTTTTTAAGCTTGTTATGAAAATGACAACACAAAATCCTCATTTAAGAAACATCTGAACACGTTTTCTTCTCTTATAGGTTTACCACCACTAATTACATGTAAGCCTCTGAGGTGTAGTCGAATGTAGTCCTATATTAAAAAGTAATCCCTCCTTTTTTGATGAAAACGGGCATTATAAGTAGCGGAAAACTGCTCATTTCTATTCGATTTTGTGGTTGTATGTATAAGAAGCGTATTAACAAGTTTTACTGGATCACGGATGAAATTTTCGAAATTTCGACTCTATGCTTACACTTTGTGAGCAATGAAAACAGTCAATCAATATATGTCTTGTGACCCCACCTTTTCTGGTGATTTTTCAAGTAGAAAATTAGTTTTCTGTATGAACATGTAACACTGCTGCATTATCCATACTTGAGTTGAGTTTGCAGCACATCATTAATATGTGACATTTTAACCTTGGTGTCTATGGGGAAAATAATTAGTGGTATAATAACCTAATTCAAGTAGCAGAAGACCAATAAAATGCCTGTATACCAATTTGACTGCATCCCAGTAATCTTACTAGAATACAGTTGTTTTATGAACAGTAAATGATACACAGTTCAACACCAATAGCAGCTTTCTGAGTCCGGGATAAATATAGCCGGAGTCAAAGTCTACCGTGTGGCCATAACTAAGATTAATGGGATCGTTAGCAAAACCGAAGAAAATGTTCGACTGCATGGCGAGTTCTATGCTTAAAGGGTGTAACCTGCAACGTAAATCATAACTTATTTACGCAAATTAAAGCAGACATTGCAAAACAGAATTCACGTCTGAATGTACATTCAGTATTTTCCAATCGAAAACGTTGGGCCACTCAAGTCACCTAAGTCAGACGACCGACACAGCGGCACGACATGATGCCGAAGACAAATGAATGTGTTTTCAGCGTAAGGAGGAGAGGATTCTAAAAAGGTTAGCGAGAAGGTGGGTGACATTCATTGTGTCACGGCCATTGCCCTGCAGTTGTATAAAGGACAGCAACAATCAACAACAACAGTTTAGGCTACAACATATAACCAATGATCTACACCACCAACCGAAGTTCGAGACTCAATAAAATCGAGTCTGCTACTTTTCTCTCTTGTTTGTGTTTGTTGCTTCCAAGGGATTACCTTGTCCATATTTATTGACATTCACACTAGCGTTTGTTTTGTGCTGTGTGGCGGCATTAAAAAGTCTCCTCGACTCAGTTGTGTTATTATTTACTGGTCCTTTGGGATCATTAAGCCCATTGTGTGTTGCTTTAAAGTAGAATATCGCTTAAGCCGGTTCTAGGAGGCGTGAGAGGTGTTGCATCTTATAGTTACCTTTCATGAACGGACTCAATAATAAATACTGATAAAGGTGATCCTTTGGGAGCAACAAAACCGAGTCTGCTACTTTTCTCTCTGGTTTGTGTTTGTTGCTTCCAAGGGATCACATTTTCTTTATTTATTGACTTACTTTCTTCAATTTCTACTAGAATACTATGGGACCGTAATATTATTCCCAACCCCATGCCTTTTCTTTATTATGAGGCTTTTTATTATAGACTCCAAAAATCGCTGTTACCGTGTGTGTTTGGTGGGTGGTAACAAAACGTCATTAATTTTTAAGATTAAAACATGCAACGAAAGTGTACCTCAATGTGGCCATTGTTAATAAAAATAGATGAAAAGTTGAAGCTACCTCCGTGATGTAGAGTATATATATATATATATATATATAATGGTGAGAAAATACACAGATATACAAAATACCTTTCAAAAAGCACTGGATCCCCGAGGGGATACGAAAATGTTGGAATAAATTAATAGATGGGAAAAAAACATTTATATATATATGTATTTAGTTTCTTGTAGAAAGAGCAGCTGGCAATAGCGTAATTAGTTCTTACTGTCGAGGGCCATGTGGGGTAGCCCTAACAGAGCGAACCCCATAACCCCAGCAGCATAGACTACTAAGGCTTTTTTGCCACATTGTGAGGACTTACGACGATTCAGTACGATAACTTCTTTTCTCCCATTTGAGCCGGATTTATTGGAAATTAGCTATGGCCTTCGCAGTCATAATAGATAAATCAAACGACATAATCAAACACATATATACACATGCAAAGTAAGGGATTTCTGAGGATGTTCAAACATCACCACATGTTGCAGCTTATAGCAAGAAAGTTTGGGATTGTTATTCGTGTCATTTGGTCAAGGGTCAGAGTTATTGTTACTTTACTCTGTAAAAGAAGTTTTGGACCATGGCAGTGTTCGAACCCGTACAATGATCGCTGAACCATGACATTCGACCATAACCCTTATTATCTCAGTTGATAATTCACAATAGATCAACAATCAACAATAATTATTGTTTACAATGAAAGTTTGCGAAAAAATAATAATCTTTTTATTGGTTACTCGAATGTGTCCGTAACTGTTACTTTGTATGGACTTTGCAACATTTTTTACAGACCCTTTGTGTGTTCGCGATATTTTTTTAAAATCAAATCTTGTTTGGAATTTAATGTTTTTGGTACCAAATTAACCGGGTAGGGTAGACATTGGTTACTAAAATTTTGTCCACTAGTTTTATTTTTATATGACTTTATATACCCTGGTCCAAAACTTTTTTTACCGAGTATATAATAGAAAATCGGTTACCACTCAATAACTTTAGTTTCCTTTGAGAGTTTTAAATAAACTTCACCATAATGGGTGACTCATAGACCCGTTAAACACGATTTTCGACCGTTAAACGACTGATATTTACTGTTGCAAAATTCAAAAGTTCAATACTGGTTAGCCAGTTTATAACGCATTGAAATAAAATTAAATGACATCACCTTTTTGATGGTTTAACATGACTGGATTTGTGACGGTTAATGCACTATTTAACAAATAATGTATGGTGCTGAGGTCCATATGCAAGTTTATGTTCTAGGTCTGACTGCCCAGTCCATTCGGTCCATATAACGTTCTAGGTCTGACTGCCCAGTCCATAAACTTCATATGGACAGAAGCACCATACATTATTTGTTATAATATGAACTAAGGTAAAACCTTGAGGCGAGCACAGAAAATGTGAAAGTAAATTTTAAACAGATAAAACTCAATGAAAGAACAATACAAATTCATAATTTTTCATTGCAGAGATGTTGAGATTTTATCTTATTTTCAGTAGGTGATAAAATTTGTGTTAATCGGTTCTATAGTAAAATAAAAATATTTGACCAAGTAAAACGATGATAATTTTCAAGATTTTGATTTTGAAAGATATGTATGTTAAATCAGTTTGCATGAATGTGCATGAAATATGCAGGGTTTTAAAAGAACCACATTGTAGATACCTTAATTTTAACAGTAAACTTGGTTGAACATCAAGGATAAAGACCGAGTTTATCACCTACCAGAATGAATTAGGTAGGTCTTATTTCTGGTCACTGATTGGTCAGTTTTATTGATGATGCTCTATCAAAATTATGAATAACTTGTCAAATTGAAAACAACTCAATAATGAGGTCCTCTCAGGGGAAAATGGTCATTTATATTTGGTGAACAGGGGAACAATGGCTGTTATTTTTAGGGGAAAAGAGAACATTGACATATATTTTTAGGGAACAATGGAACATGACTTTACAGGAAATAAAATTCTAACATCTAGTTTTAATATTAAAAAAAAATATCACAAAAAGTTAACATTTCAAACAATATTTTTGTGATGACAGTGTTGCAGCTATAATTACTATAGGCCAGAATGAATTTTAGGGAACATTAGCAAATCTTTTAAACATACATTAAAAATACTTTTAGACAACATGGGGAACATTGGACAAATACTTTTGGGGAACAAAGCAAAATAGTTGTGGGGAACACTGACTCATATTTTCAGGGAACAAAGGAAGATGTAGAAGATGTACCCCTTCCATCCTCCTGGGGGCCTCAGTAATAATAATAAGAATGAATAAATCATTAAATGCAATGTACAACTTGAAAGGGGCAAATTGTATTTACCATATTGTTCATACTGAGGGGGCACTGATTAAAACAGGCAAAAAATATGTTCAAAACTTTTTTTGATTATGATAATAATGAATTCAAGTATATATACTCAGTCGCAAAAGAAAATTTGCCCTTTGAACATTTTTACTTTACACCCCTATCCTTTTTATCAAGCAACAGTCCTTAATGATTCAACCTATTGAAAAACAAATGACCACATGATATTGGCAATAGAATGATAACAATTTTGGTACCAAACATGACGTATATTTATACATTTTATTCTAAAAAAAATCATTGCACACCTTCTTTCACAACTGAGCTGTATACACTTTGTTTTGCAACTCAGTATATTTAGATTAAAACGTTTTAGACTAGCTTGAAAGAAACTAAACTGCCAAATTCAGCATTTACCTCACTGCTTCAAGTATACACTGTATATAAACTGAAAGATTGTTAACTTTTTACATATACTGTACATACATTCCAATTACTTTTTTACATTTTATTTTTTTTGGCCAGAAATGTTGATATTTTCTATGTTATTATTTATTACTAAATATATGCAATATATATGTGTATTTAGCCGATAACACTAAATATGATTCACAAATAGATGAGAGACGGGGATAATTGTTTTAATTTTAACACCACAGTCCATCTCTCCTGATCTTACCTTGAATAAGAACCGTCTGTACAAGATGGCAAGTTGCATTCATTTCAGTGCATGGGTTTGAAGAAATCCAATCTGTGTGTGACCCAATGGGCCACTCCTAAAAGATGCTAGTGTCACCATCCAATGCTGGTTGTAAATGCCTGACAGAATAATGCAACTATCAGTCACAGACAACCATTTAAATACAAACAAAGAATAGATGACTCTTTTCTTGAAGATGTTCAGTGTGATGCAGCCCTTCTGTAGTGTAAATCTCATTTTTGCTTTTCACTGAAAAAGCAGTTCCAGTACATCCTGGTGTTTCATCTCTGTTCTGGTCTGCTGTGTTCCGGTGATTCATTCCACTGGTCCATAATTATGCCATAAAACAAATACAAACAATTCCAGTCTTTAAATTCTATAATGAGGTCATTTTTACCATACCACAGACTTACAAAGCACTATCTGAGTCAAATAAATGAGAACCAGACCATCCGCCATATTTTAAACGATAGGACACCCACCTGTATGGGCACAACAGAATCTGGACTTATGATTGTGTTTAGTGTAATGTATCTATCTACAGTCTATAGTGCTGCCACACTGGAATACCACACCGTAGTACACACGTGTGTGTGTGTGTGTGTTGTGTGGGTCGGGTTGGGGGAGGTATTTTTAAATTAACAAATCTAGGGGGTCAGCCAGCAATCCTATATCTAGCCTTCATCGTCCCGATATTTTTTTTTATCGGGCCAGTATCGCAACCGATATCGGCACGAGATCGGCGTGCCCATCGGCTTCAAGTCGGACCGATATCTTGTCGGCTGCACATCGGTCCAATATCGGTTAGATATCATTTTAGTTTACTATCCATCATCGGTCAGACATCGTTTTAGTTTACTATCCATCATCGGTCCAATATCGGTTATAGTTATCTATCAAATATGTATCCGATATAGTTTCGACCCAAAGTGGGCCCATTATGACAGATAGACATCAAATTCGTTCTATTGTCACCATCCAGCTAGCACAGTGTCAGTATGTAGTTAGAGCATCGGATTACCAATCCAAAATACATGTATATGTTTCGCAACAAACAAGGTTATCGAGCGTTTAACTCCGTCAGATTTTTTTATCAAATCGATATAATGAATACTGACTACCTTATATATATATTTTTGTTGGTGCTTATCTCAATTAGCTTGATTGGAAAAATATTCATTAGCAATAAATAAAACTCTTGTGAATGTAGGTAGCATCATTTTGCAATGTAAAAAATGACATTTGCGAGGAATATCTGTTCACATTAACAATAAATATACAATATTCAAAATGACATGTCATTACCTCCCTTTATGGTTTTATGGTGTGTTATATCGGACCGAAAGCGGCCCGATATTATATCGGACCGACAGCGGCCCAATATATGGTATCAACTGATACAAACTATGTCGGCCTGATGTTGGCCCGAGATATGATAATAGACATTAGAAGAAATGTGCTATATTCATTCAGATTAATGCATTGAACAATCAATTTAGCATGCCATACAAACAAAAAATTCAAAAATTGGAAAATATTGAGAATGAATCGGCTCTACATCGGCCCGACGTCGGCATATCCAACATTTAGCTGACATATTTTCAGCAAATCATAAAAAGAATACACAAACCCAGCCAGCAAGCCTATATCGGACCGATAGGTTTCCTATATAGATATACAGATAACGATAGACATCGGCCTTTGCCGCTCTTTTACCGATATCGAATAGATATCGGAAACAGAGCGGCAGTCTGCATAACGGCCCGATATCTATGACAGATAACGGATAGACATCGGGCCGATCTGCCGACATTCCAACCAATTACCGATATCTATCCGATATGGCCATGCTGGCTGGGGAGTGGTGGGGTGGCTTGTAGTCTAGATTTTTCATGAGAGGGGGATCTGTCTGAGGAAACTTTCCCTCTTTTTTCAGGGTGGTGGTGGGTGTGGTGGTGGGTGTGGTGGTGGGGATGTGTGTGTGTGTGTGTGGGGGGGGGGGGATATTTTGTAGATTCTGAAGAAACACTTTCCGTTCGCGGCGAGGGTGGTTTGTTCATAAATAATTAATCATTTAAACTTGCTCAGCATCAACTCACAAAAGTGTTTGTACAAAGTGAAAGCAAGCCGAGTCTTCCAGAAATTACCTGAGTTGTCACTAGTCGTCTGCAAATAATGTCAATATTTACTACTGTTACGTCACTGATTTTAACACGCGCTAATTTGCATAATCTTGAAAGTTTCCGGCCAAGACGATTTAATGTTCAAATCGGGTGTTTACAAATAAAATGTATACCAATTTATTCACTCACATATGCCCTTAGTGTTGTTTTAACATTGTGCGCTATGCAGTTGTTGACATGTTCAGTATATTCTTGAAGTTATTGACACTCGAAAATGTCGAACAGGAAATGCAGCTTTCACAGAATACAGTAAATCCAAAAACACGCAAAACGACAAACATGAATGGCAATGTTAAAAGGAAAAAACTCATATGACGTCACAAACACAAAAATGATTGACAATAGGGCTACCGCCTTGGAAGGGTCAGTCGCAAAAACGGCCACTGATGGAGTAGCTTTATAGTTATACAAAGATTACGAATATTAAATTCCGAAACTCGAGTACTCGCTCTAGAAAAAACGAATAAGTTGAGAATCATAGACCTCATAAGAGTTTGCTCGGGGAACATCCCCACGAAGGGTACTTCTTTTTTTGCACCACTATTGAATTCCGTTAAACAATCTTGGTTTTATTCAGTAAATATTACGTTTGTCAACGCAATTATTTTGTGTTTTAAAAGCTAAAAGTTACGGACATTGTCCCTTTCTATGCCGAGTGTAAACTGCGCCACAGCGTTTGAATGAAACCGGACATGCGCATCGAAGCAGTCTATACCGAGCGATTTTGTAGGCTGAAATCTGATTGGCTAATCGTAAGGGTCTGATTTTAATGAGATTGCTTCCAACCAACATTGCATTTATCTTTACTTTTGCCTGTACAATGTAAACATGATTATTTTCATATTTTTACTAAAACAACACTTCCTTTGTGGCTGATCAGGGTTTTTAGTTGTCACGCAAGTCCATGTTTTTACTCAGAACATGGTTACAGCTTATTGCCTTAGCTCCGGCTATATTTAACCTGGACTCAGAAAGTTGCTATGTGGGTTGGACTCTGTATCAACGTCATTTTACCGTTCATAAAACAACTGTATTTTATTAAGAATACCGGGACGCAGTCAAATTGGTATACGGGCATTTTATTGGTCTTCTGCTACTTGAATTACATTTCAATTTTAGGGAATCTGTTCTCAGCATACGAATACATCTGGTTCTAATTGTCATCGTCACAGATTATTGATGTTAACGGTAATCTTAATGTTTTAAAAAGTCGCGGCGCCCCGTTATTTTTTCTACATAACTTGCATTTGTTCAATAATTAATATTAATTATAAGAATAATATAAAGGAAACGTGTTTGAATATTACTGACTGTGTGTACAGCTATATATGTATCTTTTGTTGGTGTTGTCTGCTTTTAAAATAAGCGACACTTCTTCAATCATTAAACGGAGTTGATAAAACTTTAACTGAAGCATCTTCTAAATAGTTTGAATATGTCTGCTCCACTGCTACTTATTCTCATGAACTAATGACCATATTTCAATAATAAAAAACAGCTAACATTAAACCATTTCTTCTAATATAAATTTACATTGCTAAAAACTGAGATTACCTTCTCAGACGCGAATCTTTCAATCCAATTGCAATTATATTATTATTAAATTGTCTTTTGTTTATAACTATGATAATTTATCAATTCTTCATAGTCTAACCACGTTATGTTCCCAATTCCTCACATTCTAATCAATGAATCAATGAAACAACATTTTATTTAGTGATCCATTACACATACTATTTCAGATGTCTATCATACTCATATTATAACATTATACAACACAGATGCCCACATTATTTGTCTCATGATGACTAGTTTATCTAGTGCTCAAATCTTTCATGATAAATGAGTTTTGATTGTTGACAATTACAAATAAAACATTTCTAACATTTACACACCGTTCGCTTTTTTTTTTATCATATTCATTCCCCTTACTGTTTTCTTATGTAACTGTTCTGACCGGCTTGTGATACTTTGTATCACGGCTTGTGATACTTTGTATCACTGTTTTCTTGTACTGTTTGACTCAGTCTTCTTTCACTTCCAACCAATATTGTATTTATCATTAAGGCGATTACACTACAAATCTTTTATAGTATTGATCATCTAATGTTTCCGACTATTCCCTGATTACACAGGCACGCTACAATAAGTCATAGCTTATAATTTCGAAATTGCAAAAATTCTAAAGATCCTTTGAATGGCAGTGTTTAGTCAGTCGGTATAAATCTGGACTGGTGATCAGTCGGTCGTAATAAATTACGACTGAGCAAACTGAAACTAAATAATGACATGCTTTAACGTATTTCCATTATATCATTTTTAATGAGAGATTTCCAGGAATATGAGCAGAATGGAATAATGACATACAAGGATCATTTCGACTACAGTGTGTATTCTGACAATGACAAATGCATCCACAGTACGAGTTCATCAAGTCTGTTGTTTAATGAATTCTATCTCACAGTTCAGATGGCTATCTTTAAAATTAAATTCTTTCTTATATTTAGTTTTCTTCTGATGTCATGGAATTAAGCACTGTCATACTTTTTAATTCTTTAGTTTAGTTTTGTCGGTAAATGAAATTTAAAGATGAAACAAATCTACAGGTGCATCAGTGAACTTTACAATTTAAGGAGAATAAGAGTTTTAGCTTTTAGATATTCTATTTTAGATTGTCGCACAGTATACATTATCCTATTGGTTTAAACATATTTTATTTCAACATTTTTACAACATAATTATATTGGTACAGTACACAGGATTGGAACGAAGGAAAATTCTTATAGACTTCCTCTCCTTAAACATATTACCCTATTATCTACTGAAAGTATATTAGTACGTATACTTTTCGTATTGCTGCATGTTTTTTGTTTAATTTTCAATTTCACATTTAGCATGACATTATCTAGGAAGTTGAGTTGTTTCCATAAAACATTATTTTGATATTGAACCTGTTGACAATTCTTGTGTATACAATTACGATTATGTGACTTTGTTATCTTCAATGCGAACCGGGAACATTATTTCCCAGACATAGTAGATTTCACGGTCTTGGAGCTTTGGCGAATACTTTTGTGTTTTTCACTGGTGGCAAAGAGAATTATGAACTGTGTCTTATTGTCATCATTACTCATGAAGCTCTTCAAATCATGAGAAGTCATTGTTTTCGACTCTGACGACATGGAGGTTGGAGTTTCTCTCGCCTCTTGCGCTCAAACTACTTGGTAGATCTAGGGACGTAAGTGTCTGTCACAAAGTCGAATCAATGTGCTTTGATAAGTCGATCAAACAACAGCTCTGCCAAGTTTTCAAGCGTACCAGGAGCTAAATGTAGGCTATGAAGTGAAAGTGTTGCTTTACTTTCAAACACATACACAAATAATTCAGTCGGTCATTGTGTAGTTTGCTAACTGATGCCTAAGACAGTGGAGCAAATTGGCTTTGTTTGCCATCAGTTGTTAGCAAGGGACCATAGTAATGATTTGTTTGTATGGTGTTTTTACGTCATTTTCAACACATGTAAGGTTATATATTACGGTCGATTTTTTTTTTGTGGTGGAGGCAGACCACCCACTTTTCCTGGGTAGAACGAGTACTGTACACCTCCCGCCATCCGTAAGAATCGACACTTCCTCACTTACAAGTCGAGCTCCCAGTTTGATTCGAACCCGCAGCGATGAGAGGCGAAGGTTTACAAACAACGTCGTTAACCATTCAGCCACGGAGACGCTCCATAGCAATAACCATAGCCAGTGATAAGGCCCCAAGATATATCTCACGCTTGATACACAGGAAAACCAACTGACCAAATAGTTTGTGTTCTACTTTGATCTTAATTATTTTGTCCTTTGTGTAAGATTCTTGGACACTTCAAATGATAAAAACGATTTCAATTTGACCTCTTGATTGGATCGTGGATTAGGGTTCAAGTTGACGTGTCAATTACTATTTCAACACAAACTCGTCCATGGCCTTCCCTACAACAGCAGAGGCTGTAATAGATCACCAGCAAATCTGTCTTTGCTGGACCACAAGACAATTGGCAGTATAACTCATGACCATTGCTGTCAACCAACTCGGAATGGGCTTGTGAAGCCATTGATATATTCCGTGGCTCTCCTCGCGTCTCTCCCACTGTCCTTTGTCTGTGGTAGCTGCAGTTCTTCATGAGAAGAAGTACCTGCTCAGTGGTGTCATATTTGCCATTTCAGAGTGGCCTCTACCAGCTTTGCACTACACTTATTTTTTACTTAATCCAATGGTCTCACCCTAGGACTTTGCATGTCGATTGCTAGTTTGTTCAATAGTTACGTGGCTTTTGAACGAGAGACACTGATTCCACTGTTTTGGAGAAGTTCAGTTTACCCTAAATGGTTTGTGTCCAGACTAAGGGCGTCATAGAATATACTCGAATGTATCTGGCATAGTTGCAATTTTCTTAGGCAACGACTATTAGACAAAGTAAAGACATTACGTGGTCCCGCCTTAATTCCATTAAGCGATGGGAAAGCTTATATTAGCAGGATTTTATAACGAATATTAATTTTCGACATTACTGAAAAAATGCGATAACCTGTTTAAAATTACCTAGTTAATGTTTTAATGTTACAATATGCAAATTTTTAAAACAGAAATTAAGGTTTTATTTGATACCCCAGCCAACCCCTTCTCCAGCCAACCCCGTTTTTGCTTCTTTGAGAAGGGGTTGGATGGGGTATGACAGTTAATACTCGGACCACGTAATGTATATGCATGCCATTTTGCTTTGTATGAGAGTGAATACTATTTGTATGGTGTCCATATAACTAAGTCAGAATAAGACAAGAGTAACCTATATTGGATAGGGACGAACTAAGACTATGGTTTTGGGTTTTGTCTCAAAAGCAGGATAAATACTTTAAATGACATGCTTTGTAACAAGGGGAAGTAAATCGTAACTAGTTAAACAATTGTTCATTTTCGACAACCGGTAAGTTCCCAGTTGTTTAATGTTTAGTTCCAACTTTTTTATTTATGAAAATCATTTAAAATATTTATTTATTATTTATCTTTTTTATTTTTTAATACATAATATTTATTCATTATTTTTTTTACAAAGCCATTATCAACGTAAAGTATTAGTATTAGTATCTTTATTTTTAAAAACTTTGTAAATGTTTATTTTTAACATTTCTGATAAATAAACTATACATACCATTTTGTTGCACTACTCTCATTTGGTAAACATAACTCTTGTAACAAATGGCATACCCTTTCAGGAAAGTATACCGTTCAAAACTGTGCGTGTATGTGTGTGCTTGTGTGAACTGAATATGTAATCAAATATTATTATATTTGTTCAACTGGATAGCCTGTATACGGAGCTTACATGTTATTAAATAAACACTAGTGGCCGCACAGTTTAGCATACAGTGTATTTTGTTACCACTTTGGGTATTGCCAATCACTAAGCAATGCAAAAGCACATATTCAGACTTCTACTACATTTCACAGCAGTTATTTAGACACACTCAACTTCATCAGTTTGTAATAGCATTCATTTTGAATTATGAGCAATATAGTGTTTAGTATAGTATGGCACGCTATAGTACGGTCTGGTCTGATATGGTATAGTATGGAACGGTACGGTACGGTACTATAGTACAGTACACTATAGATCAGTGCAGTGCAGTGCACTTGCAGTGCAGTACAGTATAGTACAGTAAAGTACGGTGCAGTACGGTACGGTACGGTACGGTACGGTACGGTACAGCACAGCACAGTAAGTTTGATATAGTATGGTATAGTATGGCACAGTAGGGTACAGTTTGGTACAGTACATTACATTAGAGTACATTACATCACAGCACAGCACAGCACAGCACAGCACAGTAAGTATGTTATAGTATGGTATAGTATGAAACAGTATGGTACAGTATGGTACAGTTTGGTACAGTACATTACATTACATTACAGTACATTACAGTACAGCACAGCCCAGCCCAGTATGTTATAGTATGGTATAGTATGGCACAGTATGGTACAGTTTGGTACAGTACATTACATTACAGTACAGTACAGCACAGCACAGCACAGTAAGTATGTTATAGTATGGTATAGTATGAAACAGCATGGTATAGTATGGCACAGTACAGTACAGTACAGTACAGTACAGTACAGTACAGTACAGTACAGTACAGTACAGTACAGTACAGTACAGTACAGTACAGTACAGTACAGTACAGTACAGTACAGTACAGTACAGTACAGTACAGTACATTTCAGCACAGTACAGTACAGCACAGTAAGTATGTTATAGTATGAAACAGCATGGTACAGTACAGTACAGTACAGTACAGTACAGTACAGTACAGTACAGTACAGTACAGTACAGTACAGTACAGCACAGCACAGCACAGCACATCACAGTAAGTATGTTATAGTATGGTATAGTATGAAACAGCATGGTATAGTATGGCACAGTATGGTACAGTACAGTACAGTACAGTGCAGTGCAGTGCAGTACAATACAGTACAGTACAGTACAGTACAGTACAGTACAGTACAGTACAGTACATTACAGTACAGTACAGTACAGTACAGTACAGTACAGTACAGTACAGTACAGTACAGTACAGTACAGTACAGCACAGCACAGCACAGTATGTTATAGTATGGTATAGTATGAAACAGCATGGTATAGTATGGCACAGTCTGGTACAGTACAGTACGGTACAGTACAGTACAGTACAGTACAGTACAGTACGGTACGGTACGGTACGGTACGGTACGGTACGGTACGGTACGGTACGGCACGGCACGGCACGGCACGGCACTGCACAGCACAGTATAGTTTATGTCTCTTGGTTGGTCGTTTCGACCATCTTCCAATATACTAAGATCATGAAAATAGTACAAGCTACTGTACAGGGAAATGTAACAAATACAAAATCGGGTTCAACGTCTTCCAACATTCTAAGATGGAATTACAAAATATTGTATAGGGAAATTTAACAAACTCGTTTTCTTTGATACTGCATGCAGGATAACAGCGAAACGACACAAACATGCTGTCGCCTCTCCGTCTTCCTTTGTAGAAAAGACAACACAATTCTAATAAAAAATCTTCTCCGTCTTTACTCCGTTAAAATATCGTTAACTTTTTTTAATTGAAATGCATTAGTTTCTGAATACGGATAATAAAGTTCTCAGAAGATAATAGATGTGCTAATTGGATATTATTTCTGACATTTATATCATACATCATGGAATAGGAACGTTCTTTAATGACCCAATATCGTGAAATGGGATCATATTAGCAAGCACAGTGTAATCTGTGAGACAGGTAGTGAGAAAAAATAAAGTAATCTGCCGGCTCAATATTGAGCATACCCACGGAATCTGAGGGATTTAAATAGGTATAAAACACCAATGAATTTATATCTGAGGTCAATCAATTATATCAATAAAAAGCACAAAGCAGCTGAAGCTCTGTAATACGGGAGATCAGAGTAAATATTTTGAAACTGTTGGTGGGTTGTTATGGCATATGTGAGCTTATTGTTTATCCTTTAGCATTGTATGTTATTCATCATTTGTCATGTAATCTGAGAGATCGTTGTTGAGTATACATCATGGAATCAGGGAGATCATTGTTGAGCATACATCATGGAAACTGGGAGATCATTGTTGAGTATACATCATGGAATCCGGGAGATCATTGTTGAGCATACATCATGGAATCAGGGAGATCATTGTTGAGCATACATCATGGAATCAAGGAGATCATTGTTGAACATACATCATGAAATCAGGGAGATCATTGTTGAGCATACATCATGAAATCAGGGAGATCATTGTTGAGCATACATCATGAAATCAAGGAGATCATTGTTGAGCATACATCATGGAATCAAGGAGATCATTGTTGAGCATTTATCATGGAATCAGGGAGATCATTGTTGAGCATACATCATGAAATCAAGGAGATCATTGTTGAGCATTTATCATGGAATCAGGGAGATCATTGTTGAGCATACATCATGGAATCAGGGAGATCATTGTTGAGCATACATCATGGAATCCGGGAGATCATTGTTGAGCATACATCATGGAATCAGGGAGATCATTGTTGAGCATACATCATGGAATCAAGGAGATCATTGTTGAGCATACATCATGAAATCAGGGAGATCATTGTTGAGCATACATCATGAAATCAAGGAGATCATTGTTGAGCATACATCATGGAATCAAGGAGATCATTGTTGAGCATACATCATGAAATCAGGGAGATCATTGTTGAGCATACATCATGGAATCAGGGAGATCATTGTTGAGCATACATCATGGAATCAAGGAGATCATTGTTGAGCATTTATCATGGAATCAGGGAGATCATTGTTGAGCATACATCATGGAATCAGGGAGATCATTGTTGAGCATACATCATGAAATCAGGGAGATCATTGTTGAGCATACATCATGAAATCAAGGAGATCATTGTTGAGCATACATCATGGAATCAAGGAGATCATTGTTGAGCATTTATCATGGAATCAGGGAGATCATTGTTGAGCATACATCATGAAATCAAGGAGATCATTGTTGAGCATACATCATGGAATCTGGGAGATCATTGTTGAGCATAAATCATGGAATCAAGGAGATCATTGTTGAGCATAAATCATGGAATCAGGGAGATCATTGTTGAACATACAGCATGGAATCTGGGAGATCATTGTTGAGCATACATCATGGAATCAGGGAGATCACTGTTGAGCATACATCATGGAATCAAGGAGATCATTGTTGAGCATACATCATGGAATCAGGGAGATCATTGTTGAGCATACATCATGAAATCAAGGAGATCATTGTTGAGCATACATCATGAAATCAGGGAGATCATTGTTGAGCATACATCATGGAATCTGGGAGATCATTGTTGAGCATAAATCATGGAATCAAGGAGATCATTGTTGAGCATAAATCATGGAATCAGGGAGATCATTGTTGAGCATAAATCATGGAATCAAGGAGATCATTGTTGAGCATACAGCATGGAATCAGGGAGATCATTGTTGAACATACAGCATGGAATCTGGTTGATCATTGTTGAGCATTCATCATGGAATCTGGGAGATCATTGTTGAGCATACGTCATGGAATCAGGGAGATCATTGTTGAGCATACATCATGGAATCAAGGAGATCATTGTTGAGCATACATCATGAAATCAGGGAGATCATTGTTGAGCATACATCATGGAATCAAGGAGATCATTGTTGAGCATACATCATGGAATCAGGGAGATCATTGTTGAGCATACATCATGGAATCAGGGAGATCATTGTTGAGCATAAATCATGGAATCAGGGAGATCATTGTTGAGCATACATCATGAAATCAGGGAGATCATTGTTGAGCATACATCATGAAATCAAGGAGATCATTGTTGAGCATACATCATGAAATCAGGGAGATCATTGTTGAGCATACATCATGGAATCAGGGAGATCACTGTTGAGCATACATCATGGAATCAAGGAGATCATTGTTGAGCATACATCATGGAATCAGGGAGATCATTGTTGAGCATACATCATGAAATCAAGGAGATCATTGTTGAGCATACATCATGGAATCTGGGAGATCATTGTTGAGCATAAATCATGAAATCAGGGAGATCATTGTTGAGCATACATCATGAAATCAAGGAGATCATTGTTGAGCATACATCATGGAATCAGGGAGATCATTGTTGAGCATACATCATGAAATCAGGGAGATCATTGTTGAGCATACATCATGAAATCAAGGAGATCATTGTTGAGCATACATCATGAAATCAGGGAGATCATTGTTGAGCATACATCATGGAATCAGGGAGATCACTGTTGAGCATACATCATGGAATCAAGGAGATCATTGTTGAGTATACATCATGGAATCAGGGAGATCACTGTTGAACATACATCATGAAATCAGGGAGATCATTGTTGAGCATACATCATGGAATCTGGGAGATCATTGTTGAGCATAAATCATGGAATCAAGGAGATCATTGTTGAGCATAAATCATGGAATCAGGGAGATCATTGTTGAGCATAAATCATGGAATCAAGGAGATCATTGTTGAGCATACAGCATGGAATCAGGGAGATCATTGTTGAACATACAGCATGGAATCTGGTTGATCATTGTTGAGCATTCATCATGGAATCTGGGAGATCATTGTTGAGCATACGTCATGGAATCAGGGAGATCATTGTTGAGCATACATCATGGAATCAAGGAGATCATTGTTGAGCATACATCATGAAATCAGGGAGATCATTGTTGAGCATACATCATGGAATCAAGGAGATCATTGTTGAGCATACATCATGGAATCAGGGAGATCATTGTTGAGCATACATCATGAAATCAGGGAGATCATTGTTGAGCATACATCATGAAATCAAGGAGATCATTGTTGAGCATAAATCATGGAATCAGGGAGATCATTGTTGAGCATACATCATGAAATCAGGGAGATCATTGTTGAGCATAAATCATGGAATCAGGGAGATCATTGTTGAGCATACATCATGAAATCAGGGAGATCATTGTTGAGCATACATCATGAAATCAAGGAGATCATTGTTGAGCATACATCATGAAATCAGGGAGATCATTGTTGAGCATACATCATGAAATCAGGGAGATCATTGTTGAGCATACATCATGAAATCAAGGAGATCATTGTTGAGCATACATCATGGAATCAAGGAGATCATTGTTGAGCATACATCATGGAATCAGGGAGATCATTGTTGAACATACAGCATGGAATCTGGTTGATCATTGTTGAGCATTCATCATGGAATCTGGGAGATCATTGTTGAGCATACGTCATGGAATCTGGGAGATCATTGTTGAGCATACATCATGGAATCTATGAGATCATTGTTGAATATGCATCATTGAATCCGGGAGATCATTGTCGAGCATGCATTATGGAATTTGGGAGATCATTGTCGAGGATGCATCATGGAATCCGGGAGATCATTGTCGAACATGCATCATAGAATCCGGGAGGTCATTGTCGAGTATACACCATGCTATTTGGGAGATCATTCTTGAGCATACGGCATGGCATCTGGTTGATCATTCTTGAGCATCCATCATGGAATCCGGGAGGTCATCATGGTCATTGTAGAGCATGCATCATGCTATTTGGGATATCATTGTCGATCATGCATCATAGAATCTGGGAGGTCAATGTCGAGCATGCATCATGCAATCCTGAAGATCAGTGTCGAGCATGCATCATGAAATCCGGGAGGCCATTGTCGAGCATGTCTCATAGATTACTTCCAAAGTGTATGCCCATTACACAATTTCATACATTAATTCATTACGTTTTACTCATTGACATTCTCAACGATTAATCCATGAAGTTTATTCATTAAGAATCCCTCAGATTAAGTCCATGATGTATGCCCATTTAAAATCTGAGAGAATAGCTCAGTGATCATGTCCTAAGTTTACTCATTAAAGATCTTAAAGATGAATTCCATGATGTTTCTCATAAACGAACTTAGAGATTAATTCCATGGTGTATGATCATTAACGAACTTAGAGATTAATTCCATGATGTATGATCATTAACGATTTTAGAGATTAATTCCATGATGTATGATCATTAACGAGTTCAAAGATTAATTCCATGATGCATGTCAATTAACGATCTTAGAGATTAATTCCATGATGTATGATCATTAACGAACTTAGAGATTAATTCCATGATGTATGATCATTAACGATCTTAGAGATTAATTCCATGATGTATGATCATTAACGAGTTCAAAGATTAATTCCATGATGCATGTCAATTAACGATCTTAGAGATTAATTCCATGATGTATATTTATAAACGGTCTCAAAGATTATTTCCGTGAAACGTTACTAGTAAAGAGCTGCACGATTTCGTATTTCATGTTTTAATATAAGTTCATTAAATAATTCTATGATGAATACATAGTAAAACGCTCCCAATTTCCCTGATTCTGTTAAAGGGATCTCAGATGTTATGATGAATACTCAGTAATGATCTCCCAGATATCATGACGTATGGTCGACAATGACCTCCCAGATTCCATGATGCATGCTCGACAATGACCTCCCGGATTCCATGATGCATGCTCGACAATGATCTCCCGGATTCCATGATGCGCTAATGAGCATTCATCATGGATTCTGGATAATTATTTATGGCATCTGGGAGTTTAAAAATTGATCGACATTTTAGAACTATGTATCTGTATACATTGTTTTTAATGAAAATGACATGTAAAATATAGAAACATGCAACACTATGAAGAATGATCAATAAAGTTTCCATATTGAAGATCTGTCTCACAGTAACATTATGTTCAGTATTTTGTCTTTATTTTATGCTTAATTGTGATGAATACATGAATACATTTAATCAGTACATTTGGGTTACTGATTAAAACTGGTTGATTTGGTCTGACGCTATGCTATTCAAGGACAGCCTTAGCTAATATATTCTACGATGTGTTGTTCGTCAAATAAAATCTTGATTTGCACTCATGCTGCATTGGCTACAAACGAGTCTAACATCATAAATGGATCGATGATCTGACTTGAAATTTAAAATTACCGAAGGCGATCTCGAAGAATGTTTGGTGTCAATCAAAATACAAAATGAAAACCGTCAATATGCATATCCTGTCATGCGCACAAAATACTATTCTGGCAGCCATGTTACGCTTGCGTATTATTTTTTTTGTTTGTGTTTTCTTATTCTAGCAAGTGTATGTGATAACTATTCCTCATTGTCAAGTTTGCTTTGCTTATGATGCACTTCAAGTAAAAACATAAATTACTCGAGACGTACGTCAGTCACATTTGAAGTCAGTCATGCTACCATGAACAGATGTTTTAAAGATAATAGACTTTCAACTTTCAACCGATAATTTGAGCAAGTAAAACATGGCGGCGAAATTCTCTTTTTTTTCATTTATACATATCCATAATTGTTATCATAACGGATTATTTAGAGCAACATTGCAAAGCTGCAAACAACAAAAATAAAATAGGAATATTTTACAACTTAACAGTGTATAGATCATATCTAGAAAACATAAAAACACTTACAATCATCCTTGTACTTGGTCAGTATGCGATACCTCACTAGGAAGTTACATTTTAAAGAACATTTTCATCTTCAAACATCACTCACACAAGTTCCCCAGTCGGTGGTGGGGTGATAAGAATCAATAGACTGCTCGTTACTTAGGAGAGGGGTAGGACACCCCACCCCCACCCACACCCGAAAAGTAACCCACCTGTTGACCGTGGGTGGCGACCCGTGTCGTTGGAGAAGGGAGTCCTGGTGGTTGAGGGGCGTGGAGATCTGGTAGTTATCTCCACGTTGCAACACACCACTTTAGTCCGGACTTCAACTAGAAGTTGCGGTCAGATTTGGCCCGATCTGATCAATCGGTTTGTCACGCCAGCTATAAGAGATCCGAGCTTATTATTCAGACAGTACCAGTACACTGTATCTTACCTTTTATATTGTTCTACTTTAAACATTATATAGATAGGGTCTTTTATAGTGGTGGCGCACGGGCTAATCATGTATTTCTAAACGCTATATGGCTATACTCATGCCACTTTTTAAGCGGAACATAAGTGCGGCTCTTTGACGTTTCAGTTCAGGGGTTATGTCCGCTGGGTGGAAGTGGGGTCCGATGCGTTAGCTTTATATGAGTATACCTTCTACGTATTTATGACATTTTGACTGTTGGATATCCACAGCAAATGTCCCCTTGTTGGGCTCCGAGGTGGGTGAGAAGCGTGGAAGTTGAATTCTTAACGCCCATCATGGCATCACAAAAAACACAAACTACTCATAAACGTAAAAAAACAACATGAATCTGATACTGAGGAACCAGTGATCAACCATCGGAAAACGGGGAAAGGCCTGTCGCAGATATGTCACCTTTTGTGATTCAGAAAACTGTCCATTCTATTGCTGGACATGTAGAACAAATAAATAATTAAAAAACAAAACTCTTCTTATTGAAACAGAAAAAAATCTTACTCTGATAATTTACTAACAATTACACAAATTTTAAACACCAAAGTCAAATGCTACCCTCACACCTCTATGAACATCTCCAAAGCCGTCATCAGGTGCCCGGATCTCTCCGGAGTACTTGAAGAAGAAATTATCAACGAGCTTGCGCCACAGTTGGTAACTGCGGCCCGCCGATAACCATAAAGAGGAATGATAATATTATTAGTACAAATACTATCGTCCTCACATTTGCAACACCAGTCTTACCAAGAACAATAAAGAGGTGGCATATCTGCAATTACATGTTGACGCCTACATTCCAAACCCGTTACATTGATACAATTGCCAAGCCTTTGGGCACCACAAGTCTAGGTGTACTAAAAAAGAACTTTGTGGTAATTGTGGCGAGTCTGAATTCAAGCATAACGAACCAGATTGTCCTAACACTTTCAAATGTACCAACTACGGTCTAGGACATCACGCAAATTCAAAATTATGTGAAAAATTCAAAAAAGAAAAAGAAATCATAACAGTTAAATATACACAAAACATTCCCTTTCCAGAAGCACGAAAATTGATTGAAGAAAATTATAAAATTTCAAGTCCGACCTCTTACGCATCTATTCTTAAAACAGCAGCAACACATATAGAATGCAGGGATGCAAATACGCAATACGAACCACAGTCAGAAATTCAAAATACAAAGAATACTTCCTCAGTATCAAATCCAAACAAAAGTCAACAAATATAACTTAATAAACCAAAATTAAATTGTTCACCTAATCAAACTTTTTCATTTAAATCAAACACAAAATCGACAAACTCTGGCGATGTCAAGAGCACGTCAATAGTCTAGTAGTTCCCCAGTCGTCAAGCCTAATACTTCCTCGGTTGGAATGCCTTAGTGCTGCTCCAACTAAGGAAGTTGGAAAGCCTAGTGCTTCTCCAACTAGGGAGCACAAGGAGCAGCCAAAGGTGTCTAACGGCCCTATTGAGCTGCATAACAAATTCGAACAGCTCGTGGACATTTCAGTACCAGCAGCTGCATTGCCACTTCCATCCTCCCATTAAAAGTTAGTCGAGGTGCCACTTCAGCTGACTTCTTCCAGGGAGGAGGATTCATCAGTGGAGATGTCACTGCTTGAGTCTCCTAAGACCTCTCCTAAATCTAAGGCCAAAAGTAAAAATAAAATTAAAAATCGCCTTAACGCTAAATAATGGGTAAAACTAATAAGATCATTCAATGGAATTGTCGAGGTTTGAAACCAACTTATGATGAAATCAGCTTAATTTTAAATGAACACAACCCTATTGCCATTTGTCTTCAAGAAACATTCTTGACGACAAGTGATAAAGTATCTTTTAAACAATACTCACTATACAACCATATTTGTGATACCGGGTACAAGGCGACTGGTGGAGTTTCGACAATCGTTAATCGAAACATTCCTCACAGACCTGTTGCGTTGAAAACAAATTTGCAAGCTATTGCGGTCAGTGTTACGATGCACAGAGTTATAACAATATGTTCCTTATATTTACCACCTAGTTCTTCACTAGACCCTTAAGATCTAAATTACCTAGTTGCACAATTGCCATCACCTTTTATACTCTTGGGTGATTGTAATGCACACATCTACATCTGGGGTTGTAAAGATATAAACGATAAAGGCAAGAATATTGAAGATTTCTTAGCCAAAAACAATTTGTGTCTTTTTAATGATAATAAGTCACATACTTATTTACATCCTGCTACAGGCTCTCATTCTTCCATTGATTTAACAATATGCGATTCAACGGTTTTGATGGATTTTTCGTGGAGTGTTGGAGACGACCTCTGTGGAAGTGACCACTTCCCCATATTTCTTGAAAATATCGGCCCTCCACTTCTCGAAAAAACGCAACGATGGAAACTTCGCAAGGCTGATTGGACTACGTTTCAATCTCTTTTCGAGGAACAATTAAAGTCTTCCGTTTTCGAGGATGTCGAAGACGCAACTACACTTTTTACCAAAACTCTTCATGATATATCTGATCAAACTATTCCAAAAACCTCGACAAATCCAAAACGCCCACATAAACCATGGTACGACGATGACTGCAAACACATTTAGATAACTTTACAGTTTTCGTGCGAAAGCCCGTCGTACTATTAAGGATAGCAAGAGGACATCCTGGAGATCTTACGTCTCTAAGCTGAATTCTCGCTCATCTCTTAAGACATGGTCCGGAAAATAAGTGGTAAAGGTAATTCTAGTTCTGTAAATCATCTTAAAACAGATAATGGAGATATAACATCTGTCAAAGATATTACAAACACTTTGGCAGAATCTGTTTCAAAAAATTCTACTTCTGAAAATTGTCTACCAAATTTTCTGAAAATTAAGAAACTAAAAGAACAGAAGAAGTTTAACATCAAGTCGTAAAACTTGGAGAAATACAACAAACTATTCACTCTCAAAGAACTTCGAGAGTCCGTTAAAAAGGCTCATGATACATCAGCTGGTCCTGATGATATCCATTATCAATTATTAAAACATTTACCTGAATCCTGTCTCTCTACCCTTTTGATATATTTAATAAGGTTTGGGTGACAGGAAACTTCCCCGATTCTTGGAGGGAAGCAATCGTTATTCCAGTCCCCAAACCTGGAAAGGATCATACGGACCCAGTAAATTATCGCCCAATCGCTTTAACGAGTTGTATATGTAAAACCATGGAACGAATGATTAATGAGAGACTCGTTTGGTACCTGGAGTCCAACAAACTGATAACAAAGTATCAAAGTGGATTCTGGGGCCAACGAGGCACAACAGACAATCTCATTCGCTTTCAATCGTTTATTAGGGAAGCTTTCATAAAAAAAGAACATCTAGTCGCTGTATTTTTCGACTTGGAGAAAGCTTATGATACTGCATGGAAGTACGGTATTATAAATGATCTTCATGACCTTGGTCTTAGAGGCCGATTACCCATTTTTATAGAGAAATTCTTAGATGATAGGCAGTTTCGTGTCCGAATGGGTTCAACTCTCTCTGATATTCATGAACAGGAGATGGGTGGTCCACAGGGCAGCATACTCTCTGTCACTCTTTTTAATATTAAGATTAACAGTATAGTAAAATGCATCAATCCAGGTGTGGATTGTTCTCTATAGGTTGATGACTTTGTTATATGTTATCGTGCAAAAAACATGAACACTATTGAGAGACAATTACAACAATGTCTCAATAAACTTCAGACCTGGTCTGATGAAAATGGTTTTAAATTTTCTAAGTCTAAAACCAATTCTATGCACTTTTGTCAACTATGCAAACATCACCCATCTAACACTGGGAGGTTCAACTTTACCAGTAGTGGATGAAACAAAATTCCTAGGTCTTATTTTTGACCGTAAATTAACGTTTATACCACATCTTAAATACTTGATTGCCAAATTTCTTAAAGCTCTTAACTTACTTAAAGTTGTTGCAAACACTAATTGGGGAGCAGATCGAAAAGTCCTCTTGCGACTTTACAGAACTCTCATCAGATCCAAGCTGGACTACGGTTCAATAGTATATAGATCGACTCGCAAGTCATACTTGCAGATTCTTGATCCTATACATACTCAAGGATTACGACTCGCCTTAGGAGCCTTTCGTACATCACCAGCCGAAAGTCTATATGTTGAAGCTAATGAACCATCACTGTCTCATAGACGGGACAAATTAGCCCTTCAGTATACCATTAAAATACAATCTAACCCTTCAAATCCAACTTTCGATACTGTTTTTAATCCTAATAATGAACCACTTTTAGATCGAAAACCGAAGGCCATTCGGCCATTTGGTCTTCGAATTAAACAAAAATTGAGAGTCACTGAAATCGACCTAAATTTGATTGCCAAGTACAAAGTACCACAAATTCCACCGTGGACTTTGGAAACACCAACAATTATTTTTGATCTTTGTAATAATAATAAATCCATTACAGATCCTACTATCTTTTAAAGCAAATTTAATGAAATTAATTCGAAATACAATAACTTTCAACATATCTACACAGATGGTTCTAAAGATGGAGACAAGATAGCTGCAGCGGCTGTTGTTCACAAACATAGCATAAAGAGCCGCCTGCCTAACAAGGCCTCTATCTTTTCAGCTGAACTTAAGGCAAATGAACTTGCCTTAAATTATATTCAGGAATCTGATGATAACCATTTCGTAATCTTTTCTGATTCCCTTTCATCTCTTCAATCACTGGGTAATATGAAACATGGTAATCCAGTTGTGCTTCAACTTTTAGAAAAGTACAATTCTCTTATACTTGATAATGTTATTATTTTTCTGCTGGCTTCCAAGCCATGTAGGAATACGTGGTAATGATAGAGCTGATAGTGCTGCTAAGGCAGCATTAGGTTTACATATATTTAATACCAAATTACCTTAAACTGATTTTAGAAGTTGTATCAACACATATATTCGTAACTCTTGGCAAGCCTCTTGGGACTTGTCGGTGAACAATAAACTCAATTCCATTAAACCGTTACTCGGTAAATGGCGTCCTTCTAGTAGACCCATTCGTCGAGAGGAAGTTGTCCCAGCCAGGGTCAGGATAGGGCATACACGCTGTACTCATTCATATTTATTACAAGGTGAGCAGTTGCCAGAATGTATACGCTGTTTTGCACCGTTAACGGTCAAACATATCTTGATGGAATGTATAGACTTTGATCCTATACGACAAAGATACTACACAGTTAATACTTTGAAAGAGTTATTTGATACCATATATTTTAGTCTTGTTTTAGATTACCTCAAAGAAATCAGACTTTATAACTCAATATAATATTTTCCTGTATATATTAACTTTTTTACAAGCCCGTTGGCGGGCATTTGTTGATTTACTTATATACATAGTTTATATTGCTACCATATTATCCCTTATTTGTAGATAGTTTTATCTTTATGCATTTACATTATTTTAATTACTACTTCATTCCTTCATGTTTTTGCGCGCAATATGACCTATTTATGTGTCGACGTGCCGTAAAACACCATTCATTAATTCATTCAAACAAGTTCAGCAATTTATTTTTTGTTAGGAATATATTCAATCGAACGTTTTAACACTTTACTTCTAGGTGAGCTATAACTCGAATTCGTAAGCCTCAGTATAGCACTGAAAATACCGGTGCTTCACAATTTTTTGCAACGTGTAGCGAGCGTCAGCGTCATTTTACTGTACACGTGTAGCGAGCGTCAGCGTCATTTGACTACCGGTTGTAAGAGTTTTTCATTACGGTTACTTTCAGTTAAATTGTGAGCATCTGTACGGGTATATTCACAACATTTTCTGAACGGGTGTGTCTGATTATACGAGAGATAATACGCCCAAACAGTCTTTAAAATGATATTGACATACATGTAGCGTGTTAACAACATTGCTTTCTCGTGATATACCGTTGTGATGGTGGGATTATATAGCGATCAACATCATGTTATAGGTTAAAGGTCGCTGTTACACCGGCCGAAGGGGCTGGCGTGGCGCAGTCGGTAGCGCGGCGGATTTGTAACCGGAGGCCCCGGGTTCAATCCTCCGTGGTGCCACTGAGTTCCGTCGGTGTGTTCTTGGGCAAGACACTTTACCTTAGCCTCGTCCGTCGGATGGGGACGTAAACCGGGCGGTCCCGTGTATCGGTCTATCCTCCGAGCACGTTAAAGAACCATAGGAATCTATTCGATAATAAGAGTAGGGCAGGTTCCCGGATTCCTATGTATCATTCCCCTCTCTCTGGGGCGGCTCTAAATAATCTATACTGTGTTGATGAGCCGTTAAACAACATTCAATTCAATTATTACACCGGCCGACCAGTACTAGTATAACCCTTTATATGCTAAACGTCAAGCAAGAAAACTATTAGTATTTTGCAAACCAATAACCTCTCGCACGCGAGGCTAACGTTCCACCAATAAGCCACTGCCGCGGTTTATAAGAGTAAGAAATTCAGAAATAAATAATGGGCTTTCCTCACAAAGAAGATACACAGAGAGCAAAGAAGCAGATCAAACCTAATACAAACCTAATACAAGTAATGCACGGCACAGTGGCTAGTGGGTTGACTTTTAAATGCAGATGACGAAGGTTCAAACCTTCTAGACGCCACTGCGTTGGTTCTGTGCTTTGGGTAAGAATCTTCCCCTTAGACTCGTCCGTCGCATCGTCCGTCGTAAGAGTGTCTACAATAGAACTTGCAGCAACTCTGCAGTTCAGGGTGAGACGGTTCTAGGCCCGTTCTCCATATTTTATCTCGACGAGCCTGGCATGTTCATTCCTGTTAGGCGCCATATAACCTTTCATGTGTTGGTGCGCCTTAAAACCCCCAATTCAATTCGTCCTTCGTATGGATACGTAAACCGGGATGTCCCGTGTGCGTTATACGGCAAGGGTTATTTCTATTATGAGAAGTATTTTTTTATCTGTTGTTTTAAAAAAATATTTTAATTACTTTTACCTTGTATTTCTTAATTTAATGTAATCCTGTAACATTATTCACACTTTCCCATTCCCTCTTTCCCCACTCACCCACCGAACCATACAAATAGACATCGCCGGGGTATGAATGAACGATAATTTAAATAATGACATTATTTTTCTACACTGACTTTGTTGACTCCATTGCCGTTTGCTAAATATGTAAATCTTGGTGAAATACAGATAGAAAACGTTTACATACTTCAATAGAAAAGTTAACAGGAGTTGTTGATGCTACTGATGGACACTTGCGCTTGCACTTTCCACAAAACCATACATTATTTACAGATATAACATTGGTTTACATCTTGTTTTAAAACATTTTCTCAGACAATTGTTTGCAAAACATATTCTTTGTAAAAACATGCTCTATCTTCTATAAGAATCACCCGTATATATTTTCAGAAACACCCGTACATATTTTTTTCAAAATATTGCTCTTAACACATGTAATTCTTTCCTCTTACACAATACAGTATTTCCGCTCAAATGTTGTGAAAGTGCCGTACAGTGACCTACTCACAACATGTGCAGGCATTAATACGCAATATTCAGATAAATCAAAGCTACGAGTATATTCTTCGCTATCGGCTTTATAAGACGTTTTAGTAAATAAACTTATGGAAGAGAAAACACGGATCATTCTTAAAATGTTTGAACATGATGAAACTTGCAATGATTTTACGAGGAGTTCGTAAAGGTCTATAGATTCAACCAGATTTCCCATTGATTTGGGCGTGTAGACGTTTTCTCCTGTATGCTTTCAGATTCAGCATTATTCATAAAAGCATCGACTTCGAAAACAAAGAGGACATACAAATCAATTATCCGATTTATTCTACCCACTACGTGGTTTTGACGTGTTAAATCCGCCATGTTTCGCTCAAATACTTGGTTTCCACCGTTCTGGCTCCCATAGCCTGTCCTGTATAATTTGTTTTTTGTATGTACGTTATTTTATCACATAACGTGCGTTGTGGGAGTGTAATAACACCATTCAATATTTTCGATATTCCACTAGTGGTATAACATAACGTTAACGACGTCATGAAGTATGTTGAACCGTAAATTTCACAGAAACGATTTTTTCACACGTGTGAGGAATTCGTGCGAATTCTTCACACTTTTGTTACAAATACGGCCGTAAATATCACTAATCGAAAATGTGACATATACGTTTGACTTTTTTTTTACTTTTTCGTACGAACGTATTTTTCACAGCCAGCTGACAGGATACAGTTTATCGCTTATATCATACAATTGGTATGTTAACAGTTTAGCGGCCACATTTTTCAAGCAATCTTGACCAACCTTGGATAAAACATATACGACCAAAAGATCTCGGCCATGTTCGATTATAGGCCAGATCGTACAAGTATGACCAGAGTTATGGCCCATGATTTAGCAAAAATGCCATATTCTACCTTGTTAACACTCTACAGTAGAGTCAATTATTGACCAATCTGAATCATATTAAGACAGAATGTGAATGTTTATAAAATGCAAGCCAAGTTCGAGTTTCGGTCATATCGGCCTTGTAACACCAGAGTTATTTCCCTTGATTTAGCAGGAAACTGTATTTGATCTTGTTAACATTCTAGAGGCTTTATTTCAAGACCAATCTTAATAATATTTGGACAGAATGTGTATGATTATAAGATCTCGGTCAATATCGAGTATGGCAAAAAATTGTCATATTGCATTTGGTCAAGTTAAACTTTTGCTTAGATAGGATCATGAAAAGCAGAGTTATGCGCCCCTGATTTAGCAATGATTGTTCTATTGGTTTTCCGAGCAATAACTCATATAATACAGCACATGCAAGTACCAAATTTGGTATGTGGATACATATTGGGATGCTGAGATGTTGGGTGCCATAACTGGGTCACTGTGATTTTGACCTTCAAGGTCCGAAATAGATAAACGACCATAACCCATAGATTATACTACAGCACCTAGAGGTACCAATCTTGGTACGTTGGTTCATTTCAGGACGACATAGTGCCACGTACCATTAATGGATAACTGTGACCTTGACCTTCAATGTTAAAAGGAATGTAGGACACAGCCAAACAGGCTCTGTCATTGAGAGTTCTGAAAAACATGGGGGGGAAAAGTGAAAAAATGATCAAAATCGGATGATAAACAAAAAAGATGTGACCATTTAAAGGTTGTTCTAAAACGAATATGGGGGCCGCCATTTTTATCATTTAAAACGAGGAAAATCATTGCAAATGAATGCATTTTTTTACTGGTCATATAAAGCATTATTGCCATTAAGTATTACATATTCTGTATACAGTTGCTGTCATTTTTTCCCTATAAAGCAGTAAATGTTTATATTTATAAATATTCCATATATGGTCATTTAGAACCGTGATGTCTTAGCTCTCAAAATGGCCGCTTCCATATTTGTTTCAACAGAAACTTCAAATGATCATATCTTCCTTGTTTATCATCCGATTTTGATAATTCTTTCACCCTTATTCAAGTTTTTCAGAACTCTCAATAATAAAGATGTTGTGTCGCTACATTCCCTTTTAATTTAGAAATAGCTTGTCGGGCCTATAACTACTAAGGTACATACAGGTTTCAAAAGAAAAAAATACATTTTGCGAATCGTTTGGATATATTGCAGCGAGGTACTTTTTAAATCATTCTAGCTTTTCAACGGATATGTTTATGTAGATTTGCGATGTGGTTTTGCTACAGATAGTTACGGACAGACAGATAACTTGTAAAAATCGATTACTTTAGCTCGCACTGCATAATTTATGCACCTGCCATTCGACGACGTTATGGCACATAAATGTGTTACCCCTGTCCGTCCGTGCGTGCGCCTGTCCGTCCGAAATTTCATGTCGGCTCCATAACTTTCGCACAATTATTCCTCATATAAAACAATGGTGCGCAGGCGGCTATATTCATGGTCAATGTCCTCTCTGTATATTCCACATACATAGACCGATTTTCAAATTACTCATGACACTTTTATTCCTCATAACACAAGCGTTCAACCGCCAGGCGGCTACCTTCAATGTCAAGGTCGCACTAAAGCAGGAGCACCCATGTAGTATGGACACATTTGTAGGTTCTGAACCTTTAGGAAAGGGATTTACCTGTATTGATATTTTCATTTCTTTCGTTTACGGACAAACATGTAACCATTAAAATATGGTAAACGTCGCGCGATTTTACCTTTACGACTGTTCTATGTTATTTTTGCATCAAACGCCAAGTCATTAAAACTCTCCCATTTAACGGACCAAATGATGTAAAGTATTTTTATCAATATCGTTAGGTCTGTCATGTCTGCTATCACAAAAAAAACTATAGAAGCCAGATATTTCGATAACGAAGCGAAAAGATGCGACGAGGAAGCGCGAAGGTGCGATGGCTGCACCTTTGCGCATCGCCATTGCACATTCGCGCAACGCCATCGCTCATTTATGCTTTGCCATCGCACCTTCGTGCACCGCCATCGCATCTTCGTGCATCGTCATTACATCTTCTGGCACCGCATCGCAGCTTCGCGCATCACTATTGTACCTCCGCGCATCGCCATCGCACATTCGCGCAACGCCATCGCACCTTCACGCATCGCCATTGCACCATCACGCATCGTCATCGCAGCTTCCGCTTGGAGCATCGGCCTTTAGGCAATGCACGAACGCACGATGATGGAGCACGAAGACGCACTGGGGAAGCGCGAAGAACACGATTCAAAATGTCAAAGGTATTTCGCGCTTCGCCGTCTCTTCCTAATGGATCGTATGGGAGAAAAACAAAAACGTACACCTTACAGCTGTACACACGCCAAATTAATACATTGTTTATTGCCGTTAAAACTGCACGCCATTAATGGGAATTATATTCTATTCTATTCTATTCTATTCTTCTATTCTATTCTATTCTATTATATTCTGTTCTGTTCCATTCTAAGTTCTGTTCTGTTCTGTCGTGTTGTGCTCCGCCTATTTTTCTAATAATATTACATGTTCGCCGATCTGTATGTACATGTGACGTTTTCGTCTAAACAATCATTATTGCATTTTTTTCGTGCTGTTTTAACATGTGAAAAATACGTTTTTGCTCTACTAGAGGTGGAGATGCCAAACGTAAATTTCACAAATTTGTGACATATTCGTGCGATTTTTGTGAAATATCCGCACGTATTCTTCACATGTGTGATGTGAAATTTACGGTTCAACACACGTTAATGTACGTTTTCTGACATAATGTGACGTAATAAGTTACGTAATAAATAGAATCTGACATTCGTTCTCATTCATTATTGAATTTATTAAACGAGTTGGCAAAATGATATATTCTCATTCATTATTGAATTTATTAAACTCGTTAGCAAAAATGATATATATATCATTTTGCCAACTCGTTTAATAAATTCAATAATGAATGAGTACTCATGTAATATTCTCTATGTGTTTCGTTTATGTGCCTACCAATATA
Source organism: Cyrtodaria siliqua (assembly GCA_037043455.1). NCBI lineage: Eukaryota > Metazoa > Mollusca > Bivalvia > Adapedonta > Hiatellidae > Cyrtodaria > Cyrtodaria siliqua. Next base: position 132,808 of record JAWPHD010004325.1, on the reverse strand, counting down.
TTAAACTTCTATAATCCTATTTGCTGGTAGTTAATCAGTATTTACAGTTGCTCATGGGTAGCTATTTACACCAGAGACCAGGTTATGTCAGAGGCTGCTTAACCTTTTAAGTACAGCAATAATATAGAGACGCATAAAACATTGTGTGTCCAGTGCGGAGGAATGGTTGACATAATAATTGCCTGGTATCATTGTTTGACATTGGTACGTCGTATATCTCTGACAATAGCACTTACGGAAAATAAATTGCCACTAAACCAATCAGTTTTAACTACAGACAAAGCAGTTCCATCATCCTCTCTGTCGTCTGCCAGATCAGCGCATATGGTGGTACCGGGCTCGATTTGTCAAATATGTGCTTTTTAATCAAATGTGTTAGACTGAACATATATATTATTACGTGGTCCGAGTATTAACTTTCATACCCCATCCAACCCATTCTCTAAGAAGCGAAAACCGGGTTGGCTGGGGTATGAAATAAAAACCTTAATTTCGGCTAAAAAAAGTTTGCATATTGTAAAATTAAAACACTTAATAGGTAATATTAAACAGGTTATCGTATTTTTTTCAGTAAAATTTAGTTTTTAAACATGTTTTAATGTCGAAATATCCGTTATAAAATCCTGCTAATATCAGCTTTTACATCGCTTAATGGAATTAAGGTGGGAACACGTAATGTGTTATCCCTGCACAAACACAGGCCCAGGACAATGAAAGAAGATAATTTATACTGGCGTTGACCCAAGATATTATGTAAGAAATGGATTGTGGTGGGGCGTGAACTGGTTTAGTGTAGTAAGTTTAATTCGTTTAATGGAATGCCCAGTTTGTGAAGGGCTTTCGTGGCGCGAGGCAGATAACTGGCTAGGGAGCGTTGTGTCATTTTGTTGCTGGGGTTTACGACAGTACACATTAAAACGGCTTAAATACTTGCTTATAGTTTGTAAAAAAACAAATACCTTACGTGAAATCGTTTTCTTTTGAAAAATCTAACGCCATTTACAACCTACAGGTTTAATCATTTTTTCGTCAAAACATAGATAAAAAAGCCTCACGTTTTAAACAATTAACTATCATCCAATCTTTATCAAACTTTACCGGATTGTTAATATCAATAAAAGCTCGGACGAGTTTGAAAAACCAGTAACACCGGAGTTATTGCCCTTGAATTAACAAACATTGCTATATGTTGTCTTGTCAACACTCTAGCGTGTCCATTTTGCCAAACTTTGCCAGATTGCTGATAGTGATGAAAGCTCGATCGAGTTTGAAAACCAGTCAGCTTGGGATTCCATTTGGGGTCACCGGGGTCAAGGTCAAGGTCACTGTTACTAAAAATAGAAAAACGGTTTACGCTCAATAACTGTAGTTAGGAATGAGATGTTGGAACGGATCTTTCTGTATATGTTGCTTATATGAAAAGGAAGCTTGGGATTTGAATTTGGGTCACTCGGGTCAAAATAAAAATAGAAACATGTTTTCCGCTCAATAACTCTAGTTAGAAATGAGATATTGGAACAAAACTTGCTTTGAGGTTAGGTAATATGGAAAGGAAGATTGGTATTGTATTTCAGGCCACTGCGATCTACGTCAAGGTCACTGTTAGTATAAATAGAAAAATATTTTCCGCTCAATAATGAGAGATTGGAACACTGAAACCCCCAGCGGCCTTTTTTGCCACTGACCGTTCCAAGGCGGTATCCCTATTGTCAACCTTTTTATGTTTGTGATGACTTATTTGGCCTTTTATTCATCTTTAAAGTTGTTCTTTGTTTCTGTGTGTGTTTGTGGTTGACTGTCGTCCTTAAAAGCTACTTTTCCTGTTCGATTTTTATATCTATATTTGCTGTGTATGTAGCTTATATGGAAAGGAAGCTAGGGATTGCATTTGGATAACTGGGGTCAAGGTTAAGGTCACTGTTACTGAAAATAGAAACAAGAAAAATACAACGCATGCGTTATATGTAGACGATTTTTAATAATGGGTTAGTTTGTGGAGGCTATGTTCAAGTCACATACCTGTAGTCGTCGATATGGAGATGACAGGAAGGTAAAGTGAAGAATTAAAAGATACTGTATGAATACAGATAAGTTTTTATTTGGTCTTAGGTACTTAGGTATGCATTATTATCCATGTTAAAGGGAACATATTCAAGTATTTTCAACTGAGCTATTACAAAGGGAATTTCAGTGACCATGCTACAATATAATATAAAAGTCATATTTACTTAAATGTTACAAGTGATTATCATATGGGCCCTATTTATGTTCATGTTTTAGTTGTATTCAGGCTCAATACCGCTTCGGATTTGCCGTTAAGGCAATCAACTTTGCATTTCAAATGAATTGCAAGTGATCTTATAGAAAATATTTAATTTCTTTACTTCTTTACTTCATTATAATACTCAAATATAAATGGGTGCCGAAACGTCTAGGGTAAAAATTAAAATAGATGCCGAAATGGATTGATGCCGATTCGTCTAGGTGTCGAAATGGTTTGGTGCCGAAACGTCCTGAATCGATCTTGATCAAACAGACGCAAAAATTTGAGAAATGTCTACATTTATTAATAAGCATTTTTCATGTACTGATCATTGGGACCCTAATAGTTTTCGTCTAGAAAATGGTTTCCACTCAATAACTTTAGTTAGAAATGAGATATTTGAACAAAATTTGCTGTGTAGGTAGCTTATATTTATATAGAGCTTGGGATTGCATTTGCGATCAGTGGAATAGTGTTAATAATAATAATAGAAAAATGGTTTCCGGAAAAGAACTTCAGTTAGGATTGAGATATTTAAGCGAAACTTAGTGTTTATGTACTTTGTATAGAAACAAATATTGGAATGAAACTTTGTAGGTAGCTTATGGAAAACCTGGTTTTCGTAGAATTTCCAATTTAAATACTAGCCAGACTTGATCAGAATACATTCCACCCCCAATAGTATTTTTAAAAAATAATAATTGCAATTTTATTTTATGCAGTTGTCTGCGTGGACAAATGGGAAAAAAATACAATCAATCTGACAGACTGACAGACTGACACCTTCCCATTCTCTCCTCCTCCCCCACACCCGCCACTCTCCCACCCTCTCAACCATGGACATCATACAGCAAGTAGAGCGATACAGGCTCTCCTGGGCCTCTTGTTTATACTAAAACATGACTTTCTGTTGTTTTATTCGCCAAAACATAGACAAAAAATCCGCACATTTTAAACAAAATTAATTACAGCATATCTCCATAATACATGTTACTTTCTCTATCCTGTCTTACGTGGTAGTTTAGAAATGTATAATAATTATTATGTTGACACTAAATGAACTAAACAGACCAGCATCTACATAATACTTATATAACATTTTGTGGTAGCGTGGGAGGAGTGGCGTGTGGGTGGGTGGTGCTGAATTGGAGCATTTTGATTCAAATGTCAGATGGACGAGTGGTAACAACATTAGAACATTTTTAACATGTTTAGCGCAGAAATTCGATCATTTACTATTACTACCTTTAAATAAAAAAGGCCATTTTAATGATGTGAACAATCATACAGGTATAACATTGGTTAGTCGTTTGTCCAAATATTTTACAGCGGTTTTGAATAAACGTATTGTGTCCTTTTGTGAGAGCAAATCATGTAATATCAGACGTGCAGTTTGTCTTTAAAAAGGGTCATTCTACAACTAATGCATTGTTTCTATAATTGAACATTGTTCAGAAATATTTGAATACAAATGAAAGATTATATTCCACGTTTGTTGATATGTGAACATGTTTTGTATATATGGAAATGCATTATGGTTAAACTTTATAAAAAATGGTATACAGGAGGTCGCTCAAATGCCAGATTATCGAAATCAATCAGATTGCAGATCGTGGCATTTGTTATATAATATTTAATACCGCAATAAACCAACTGCAAGGCGCAGTCGGTAAGAGCGTCGTCTACTATGTGTCTACTGAACTGAAAGTTTATGGTTCGAGCCTTCTATAAGGCAACATTTTTGAAACCATACAATGTTAAGATATTTCAAAAAATATTATACGAAACTAATACGGAATAAATCTGGCATTTGAGTACTCCGACAGGGTAAACTTTTATTTACGCGCGCATACATATTTTAATTACACGCGCGTGGGGCCTACATCGAATTTTGTGATCTAATGAATTGCTAGAACCCGGTTTAAACCCCCAGCGGCCTTTTTTGCCACTGACCGTTCCAAGGCGGTAGCCCTATTATCAACCCTTTTGTGTTTGTGATGTCTTATTTGGCCTTTTATTCATCCTTATATGTGTTCTTTGTTTCTGTGTGTGTCTGTGGTTGACTGTCGTCCTTGAATGCTGCCTTTTCTGTTCGATTTTTATATCTATATTATTGAAATGGTTGCACATTTAACATATCGAACGTCGATTTATTTAATTTAAATCCACAACCTCTGAGGTAAATATTATGAATATTTGATAAAAAGTGTTCATATTTAGCGATGTGTTGCTGATTTAATTAAATCGTTCCACACTGAGCGTCGATTTTTTTTTTCTTAAATCGAAAATATTTATTTAAATCAAAACCAGTTAGTAAAATCGTGAGGCGATTTAAAATGGACATGCACATTAGTAAATATGATTCCTATTTAGTGATGTGATGCGGATTTAATTAAATCGTTATACAATGAGTCTATTTAAAACGTTTCAATTATTTAAATGTGGTAAAGTCCGTGTTAAAAATAGATTTAGCGAGAGAAAATTGTTTTTTGTTAAAGCTAAATAGTTTTTCTATCAACGGCGCCCCATACAATTACACATTCTATACAGTCTGCGCAAATATTCCGTAAAAGCCTCGGCTGAGCGAATATTTAACGTTAAACAGCATTATAACGTACACAAAAAGTAACCAAAACATGACTTGTATACTGAAAGGAAATAGAAACGCATAATATAAAAATGCCTATACTACACTATTATATACACCTAATTCCACGTAACATTTTAGATATACCTCAATGTGTTTTGTACGAAAAAGGGCTACAACTAATTACAGAAAGGACAACTCTGTCATGTAATAGACCTTGTATTCAATGTATGCTTTGTTACACGAAATTCATAAATGTTGCAATTTCGCTTGAAAAAGTCAAGTCATTGCAGTATTGTGCTTAATGTTAAGAGACTGAACATTTTAAAGCCAAAGTATGCTCACCTGCTTGAGCCAAATGCGCATTCTGTCGATATCGAAACTTTAAAGGTGTAACTATTGGTGTGTTCAGTGTTGCTTAAACCTTCTTACGAAAGGACAGGCCTAACGTCGCCATGTACCATTCGATTAGCAGTAGCATATTAAACATACAATATATAGCAGATATACCCATTTCATTTCAGTATATATTAAGCTACCGATATGTTTACTCTGGTCAATGCGTACTTTTTCAAAATGTCTGCAGACGTGATAATGGATTCGTATTGTAAAACATTAATGGTATTAGGCTGACATACACTGATTCTGACGTAGCCAATATGTTGGCTCCATCGCGTAACATATACAATAGAATAATTATTTTGACCCTCGGGTGAGATTTCCCTATCTCACATGGATACTCATGATGGATTATTATAGTCTCTGAAACGGCATTGAGAATCTAGTTCTCCAAAATAATTTAAGGACCACCAGAATATTTCTCCAAATGCTTACCAGAGAAATTGACTACATACCTTTTTGAAGCAGTTACACAGCAATGGTGCATTAACCCGGACATTGTCAGATCTTCTGCAGATTAAAGAACAAAATTTTGATACATATTGTTTCGTTAATTAAAAAGATTATTTCTATAAATCATTAATTTTCCCTAAAACGACAATACAAAAAGTTGTAGAATTTTTTGTCAATTGATTCATTACTTTTAATCATCACTACCAATGGAACTATGGACGTGAAATATTAATTTCCCCCGAAATTACCTAAACTCTGACAGTTTAAATCAATACACTGAAAAGTTTTGAGCTGAACTGTTATCCCATCCAAAATGAAGTAAATGTTCAAAACCTAGTTGCATATTTGGCACTGCACGCTTATCTGTAGAGTAATTCTAAAGAAATGGTGAGAGATGTTTGTTAAGGAATCAATAGTCATGAAAATAATACGAAATAATATTTTTCTGTGAAAACAGGCATTTTATTGAAATGTTAAAATCTCAATTATCATTTATTTTATTTTTGTTGTAAAATGTTCCTAAACAATACAGAAATACGAAACAGTTTTTGATATGCAATGTGTATTGACTGAAACTTGTGCGATGATGCAAACTTTTAACTTTAATGATATTGAAATAAAGAAGGAATGGTCCTTAAATTATTTTGAGGACTATATTAAAGCCTTTTTAAAAAATTAAACTTGCTGGGTCTGACATAATAATCTGTTTGGATAAAACTCTTTCTTAAATCAATGTAACATGGGCAAATAATTATGAAATTATACTCATCTTCTAAATTTGTAGTATTACAACATCGGCAATAACGTTCATTTCTTGGAATTCTATTTCTACAATGTGTAAATCGTGTTATAAAAATACTTAGAGAGAGAAAGGTGCAAAATACCTGGATACGCTTCACAATTTAAGTTAAATTTGAAATTGTTATTCAATTCAAGTACACCACTTGATTCCTTTTTCGCAACCCAACTTTGAATAAAACATCTGTTAATCGTTGTTTAAATGTGCACATACAATGTTTTACATTTACAGTACTTTTAAACAATAAACGTATCAAACAGCTGATATATGATTTTATAACAGTTAGAGACATCTCAGACACACTCTTTATTATACTTAAAATTATGAGTACACGCTACGGACAAGACCTACACGGTATGCCCTCACACCATTCGGCTATTTAAACAACATACTAATACATTACAGGGCATTTAGAGCTATTAAGTGACCACTCTAAACAAACTGTAACAGAAATGATTTCAACATTTTCGTAATTGCCGAAGTGCGCTGAGTAACTGAAAGAAAGTAATGCTCCGTGGCTAGTAAATGCCGTTTTGGACAAAAGTTTCTAATTCGAACAAGAATCGCTGAAAACTGGAATATTTTTTTAAACATGGTTATCACTGTAATATTTAAGATGAAGCTTTTGAAAGTTATCTGATACATTCATGTATATATTAATAAAACAAAATGAAATGAATGCATCTTGATATTTTTCGGGGAAATCAACCAAAAAAGCCTAAAAATGTTTTTGATTTTTTAAATAATTTAGAAGAATTAATTCACAATTTATACAAAACAAAAGGTAAGTTGTATTAGTATTTTCACATTTAAAGATGACCTGAGCTACAACCTTATGGATCAGAGATTTAAACATATTGTTTTAATTGAGGAGAATGCAAGTTTAAACAAAACTTCTGAAAAATTGAAATCAATAAAATGTTCAATTGAGAGTTGATAGTTGTAAAGCTGTCTGTTTCATTTAAGTACATGAAAGCAAATAGCTGGAATAACAAAATGTAAATATTTTGGATTTTGTGGGAAATTCGACCAACAAAACCTAACGCCGTTGTTGTATTTACTAATTAGGAACATTTAATTTACACTTAAAATAATACATACGTTGTTATAGTATGTTCAAGATATCCTGAGCAATAGAAACAAGTGCCAAATGATCAAAGATTAGGAATTGCCGTTTTATTTGGACCAAAAGATGCAAATTAAAACAAAATCGCTGAAAACAATAACACTACTTTCCACTTTATCACGAATGTTTAGTTTTTATTCTTGTTTATATAACAATAGTTTATGTATCATATATTTATATATGCCAGCTTAAAAACTAATTTTGAACTGTGTTGGTCATCTGGTGTCACCTTCAGGTCTAACAGATCTGCTGGAATTTATTTATGCGAAGAATATAGTAACTCGTATGCTTAATGGTATAGTAATACATACTGAAAAGGGGATCACTCGGAAGCAACACACACAAACAAGAGAGAAAAGTAGCAGACTCGGTTTTATTGAGTTTAAAGTTTTAAGCCACAAAGACAGGGATTGATGGTCCCATATAGGACCAGCAAGTAATAACACTACTGATTTGTAGTCTGGGCAACATTTTACGGCCGCCACGCAGCACTAAACAAACGCTAATGTGAATGACATTTCCCGAAAGAGTTATATTTCAAAAAGCAATCATTATGTTTAAAACAGTTAATAATCAGAACCCTGCTTATCTTAAAGACGCATTTACTCTAACTTCAAATGTCCATATGCGGAATCTAAGATCATCATCAAATCTACAGCTATATTCCCCCAGACCCAATAGTGAGTTATTCAGAAAGTCATTTGCTTATTCAGGCTCTAAAGTGTGGAACTCTCTTCCCCACCATATACAAAATGCCCAATCTGTAAATCAATTCAAAACACTGTATTTACAGTTGATTCACCATCCGATATATTAGTAAATGACTAAGTCTTGCAGTTCTATTTAAACATATTTCCATTTACTGAATATACCACTTTAAATGCATTTTTACTTGTATTGTTGAGGGCCTCATGGTAGATTGACTAGTTTTAAATGAGTTCTCTCGTTAAATAAAGTCTTTATTATTATTATTAATATTATTAATAGATACTGAAAAGGGGATCTTTCGGAAGCAACAAACACAAACAAGAGATAAAAGTAGCAGATTCGGTTGTATTGAGTCTGTTCCTCAGAAATAATGTTAAGTGCAACACGTCTCACGCATCCTAGCACTGGCTTAAGAGATATTCTACTTTCAAGCCAAAAAGATTGGGCTTGATGACTTGATGATCCTAGAGGACCAGTAAGTAATAACACTACTGATGTGGTTACAAAAAAGGAGCATAATACAATTTAAGCAAAACTTAAAATTGTTATTAGTATTAGCCACTTTGAGTAGAAACATAACGGCTAGACTTTGGTTACAGTACATAGATTTTGTCAAGGCGGAGATGTTAATTTATAATTGTAATATAAATCCATAAATTGAATTACCACTTTATACACTATACTCAAAGTCAGAGTCATAGCAAACAAGTTTCCCAGATATGCTTGGCAGTTCGCGTAATATATATAATTGTCTATCTTTATTTCTGTCTCATCACAGTATAATAAAAGTAGATAGGGATTTAAAACGTGCCCGTGTACCGACTATGTGAGGCTGTTAATGCCAGCTTGTGCAGACACCAATTTAATGTGTTACATTTTATACTAGTGCTTAACACATGGGCAATATAAAGGCACAGCTAGATTTGAAAGTCTTTGGAGTAAAATATCTCTCTGAAATGAAACGAACTGAATTACGTAGTAGTTTGAGAGACATGACTGCTGAAAGAAAGTAGCAACACCTGCAGATACCGCTATAGCAATTACACAGCGCATGCTGAAAGACAATATGAAAGATAATTGAATTATAGGGTATTATGAGCCGCGTGACTCCCTCGCCCCCAGAGAGAGGGGAAGAATAAAATTAGTGAACAAATAGTGTTTAGCACAACATTTTAGAGACTTTGATTAGTCATATGAACAATGATATAATTGTTTGAAGCTCTTTTAGAAATGTTAGGTAAGGATGCGATGTCACACAATTGTGTTATGTTATTATTTTATAAGTGAAGTATCAGAATTACCTCCCATAAAACAACTAATTTGATTATACAAACGTATTGTTTTGAACAAATTTAATCATTGACATTGATCAAAATTGCCCATTCTGTCATTATTTAGAAAGCGTTGAAATGTGGTCACAGACAATTGTTATTTTCATACAAAAACTTTTCAAATTTCGTAATTTTAAAGTTACCTCCGTTTCAGTGAAATTAGTACGATTTTCGATAACCTATAAAAGTATGTTTCAATAAAGTATGCTTTATTTGTTTACTAACTTTGTTTACAAATGACTCTGTAGCATTATTATTGGTCATATGTATGTCACTATAACATTGACGCTGAACATACAGGGCTTTGTATCTCGTCTATGGAAGTGACATGCACTTGAAATATTTGCTAAATTGATTTTGCTCAGTCTATATTACATTATTGATGTTATCATGTATATTATGTTATTGATGTTATCATGTGCCTCTTGCTCTTGCACATGATAACAATAATTTAACTTTAAGACATACACTAGTTCATGAACAGAGTATATTTTAAAACGTCTTTAACTTCTGAATTGCTCTCAACCCAAAAAGGAAGTGCCTCTTTAATCATTTTAAACAAACATATTTAATCTATATAATTTGTGTTTGAAGACAAAAACAATTTGTTCTTCACAAATACTTTGAATTTGAATTTAAATTTTCACCTCAATTATATTTATTTGCTTGTCTCTCATCCTTTGTTATTTCTGTGTCTCAACAGATCGTTAGATTTATAAAAAAACACAATATATAGCATTGTTTTATGCTGTATGAATTATGTTAAATATTCCTAAAATCTTTTTTTTTTTATTGGATTTCCCTTCCAACAGGTCAATACACTTTGTTTATTCCAAACATGTGTTCCTGTTCGTCTATATCAAATAAAAACCATTTAAAAAAAAATTGTTAACTTCAATACCACCACCGCCCCTCTCGCCCACTAACCCTAAATACAAGGGGAATTATCTTAATAAAACATACTCCATTTTTCCGCCATTTTAATTTAATATTTTGAAATGTTGGTTCCAAATACGTCATTTTTAAATACTTGTTCATATGAATTACTTTTCTGTAGCTTGTGACATCTTTAAATGAATAACAATACAATAACAACTTTTGTATTTAAATTACTTTTTTCAAACTATTCCAAAATATCAGCGGTTTTTATGGGTTATTTTTTGTTTATTTCCCCCAAAATTTCAAGATGAATGCATTTTGTTGTTTCCCAAGTTTTCTCCATGTGCATGGCTATATTAATAAACAACTGTGAGAACCTTCAACACACTTATATTGCAATCACACTTATATTGCAATGAAAACAACATTTTAAAAATATTCCCATTTTCGGCGATTTTCGTTTAAAACTGCTACTTTGGGCCCAAATAAGCGGCATTTTTAATCTCTGACCCTTTTGAAATGTTATCAATGTGTTATTTTGCTTTGTTTTCCCCAAAGTTGCAAAATGTATTCATTTTGTTCTTTTGAAATAGTTTGATGTATTCTAGACAATGAAAGGCTTCAGCGATCTAACCTGTACTTTTTCAAATTCTTTTGTTTTCTTACTTAATTTTTGATTCGGTGGTTCCACTACTCCGGCCGATAAAAGGCTCTGCGTATTGTTTAACCACTCATAGGATACACTCATAGGATATGTTGTCTGCTTTTTATACGCATGCTTCATAACCGCTGCTCCCAACTAAATTCCATTATGTTTATTTCGCTCTTCGGGGCATTTCATTTTATTAGATACTGGGACCATACGCCGTACGACATGGGGAAGAAGTATACTCCATGTCCACCGCCATATGCATGCCATCTCCGGGATGGTTAACATTTTGTACTATTGATTTGATGAATATTGAGTTCTGCTCAACCCGGGGCTAGAGGGCGTGAGCGGTAGCTAGCATATTTCACTACCGCTCATGAACAGTCTCAATAAAACCGAGACTGCAATATTTCGTATGGGTCGTGCACGGTCGTTTCCAAAGGTCCATTATCATACTCTTTGCAATGATAAACATATTTAAAACAAGTATTTCAGTTTTCAGAGGTTTAGTTTTCGATTTGCAAAGTTTGACCCCCAAAAAAACATATTTCCTAGTCTCCGATCCGTTAGGACTTTTTCTGTTACTTAAGGGCCCTCGTCGATTACGAAAATGTTAAAACAATCTCCTTTACAAATTGTTGAGGGTCACACCTTATATTCTCTAGCTTAAATGGCTATAAAGAAAGATAAAAATATCGGACAGGGAAAGCAGCATTCAAGGACGACAATCAACCACAAAACACAAAAACAAACACGCAAACAGACAAACGAGAAGGCAAAAGTAATAAAAAATGCAAACGACATCACAAACCCATTTATTCTCCCCATCCAGTGATGTACGAGGGTTCGAAGAGGACCATCCCCTCGTACACCTTACAACATTTACATTTATTTTTTTTACATTTTTTTTACAAAACTATGTACAACAAAATCCAATAATACTCACTCACATCACTCAATCACTCGCTCACTAGTTTACTATAGATTACCACTAGTTTATAGAACATAATGTCAAAAATTAATCTTTAAATAGCAAATTTCTGTTGAGTATTTTTATTTGGTTCTAAGTGAGTTTTTACGGTTTTGGTAACAAATTTACATTCACTCATATACGCAAAAAAGTGAATATATTAATAATAATATGATAAAAATTGTATAACTTAACTTTATTGGTTGGGGAGCATGATGAGGTTGGTGAAAATATTTTTTAAATGAAAAAATATGGGGAGTGGGGGTGTGGGGTTGAGGATATGTCTCTGGCATTAGTATCTGGCATTCTATTGATAAAAAATAACAAATACACATCTGGGTCTTATTTTTCCTAATTTAACAGTTCGTGAAACTTTTCCCATGAATTTAAAAATATGTTGTAGTTGTTTTCAACAATGGATATTTCTTTACTTGTTTTATACAAAAGTTGGATTTTGTGCTTCAGTGTTGTAATTGTGGGTATGTTTTTTGAGCATCTGCAGTAATATAAGTAGTATTTTGTCTCTAAAAGGATGAGCTGTATTAAGTTACTTACATTTTTGTCAAATGTTTCAAAGACAAATGATTTTTCTTCAAGAGTAATTTCAATATCTTTTGTGACCAGACAATCTGTTTACTTAATTACTATATGTTTTGTTTTCTCACATTCCCATAATTGTTTCGGCCACCGTTGAACATAAAGAACATATTGGATTGTCAAGTATTTTTATCTTAGGTAGAAAACTATGTGTTGCTAGGATGTTATGGTTAATGCATGTCTGGAACCATTGCAATGTAGTATCTTTGGTTATTGAAAATGGCCAAATAAAAATCTGTTTCCAAAATGGGTTGCTGATTTGGTACCGTTTATTCCATGAAAGTTTTGCAGAAGGGATTTAAGGATTTTGGTTTAGTAGAAGATACATATCTTTTATTCCCTTCTCATTTTTTATGTATATTTTAATAGGATTTGGTATTATGGGATTTTCAAGTTTGCTTGAAGCTTCTATGTTGATACCTTTTTTTTTTTTTGACAGCAGTTTCTAAATATTGCATGTCTTTAAGCAATGAATTATTATGTTTCCAAAGAGGTTTACCTTTTATAAATTCATTAAAACATAAAATCAATTGAACAGCTGAATGATCAGATTTGTAACTATTTTCTATATTGCAGCTTTTAATAGAAGATTGAAAGTTTTCAGATATTAAACATATAATATAAACGGGCTTGTTGAAATGGCTGGCGTCTCCGCCATGAGTATCTCTTTATTGTGGAATTGGTTTCTCTAAATGGGTCTATCACGTACTTATTTTGTATTATTTCTCGAAGTTTGTCTTTAGCTTTTTTTTTATTGTTTATGGCTTTGTAAATACAGTAGTCTAGATCAGGATTAATGACAAAATTAAAATCACCGCACCATATAATATGCTCATTATTTAATTCCTCAACTGCATTTATTACACTTTCAAAAGACAATGGATCATCTGTGTTTGGACCATATATTGAAGCTAAAGTTAATCTATTATTATCAATTGTCATATATAACAACAACAAATTTCCATTTGGGTCCGTCTTTGATTGATGTACTTTGTAATCAATATTATTGTTAAACAGGATTGCTACACCTCTAGCATTAGATTTAAAAGAACTAAAATAACAATCGTTTCTCCATCTAGTTTGTACACATTTTTCATCTTTTTCTGGACTGAAATGTGTATCTTGCAGACAATAAATGTAACAGTATTTTGTCTTTTAAATAGTGAAATAGATCTGTACGCTTTGGTAGCTGGCCGATCCCCTGATGATTTAAGGACATTATCTTGATTTCACTCATGGTGAGGTACTAAAAAAAGAAAAGGGATTTTGATAAACACCATCCAATGTTATAGCTGTACAATTACTACGTATGTTGCCAATATGCCATATGCCAGAGACAAAACAATGGAATAGTGAAATAGGGAAGGCAAACAGTGCACTTGCGGACAAGGCACTTCGTGCCAAAAATATTGCATTACAATTATGCAATACATGTGGGCTGTATCTGTACGAAAAGCTGTTTAGCATAGAGAGTTGGATATAAAACAAGTACAAATATATTTTTCATCTAATAAATCGAATATCAGCAAATGTGCTGCATGTCTTTAGTTTTTGGAAAACTCAAAATACCTATCAGATTGTTATTTACGTTTAAATTGAACAAAAAATAAAAATAGTAGGGGGGTGGGGGGGGGCGGGGGGAGGGGGAGGGGTGGTGGAGGTAGAGAATTTCTATAGGTAACTGTAAATCTCTTATTTTTGGTCTGAAAACAATTAAGAAATACCAGATAAGTTTGGGGGGCGGGGGGAGGGGGGGGGGGGGGGGGGGGGTGGAGGTAGAGAATTTCTATAGGTAACTGTAAATCTCTGATTTTTGGTCTGAAAACAATTAAGAAATACTAGATAAGTTTTGTATTCTAAAGCTACATTAGAAACATATATATTTTCATTAAAGTAAATTACAAAGTGTTGTTAAGCTATTCTTACCCTCAATATAGCAATGCTATACAAATAAAAAAAAACTAAGAGTGGGCCTCAATTTATATACCTGAGTTGCTCAGCCATGAAGCGTGCTGGCTGTAAATATTCAAGCTTCTCATGCTTTTTCAATGACCAAGTAGCGTTGGGAAAAGTGTCTTTAATGATAACTGACACTGGTAAGTCCGCCACCAGGTGCATGTTATATGTTGATGCAATCGTATCGGCGGAACATTTGTGTAGAATTTAACAGGCGGAAGCAGGAGTTGGGGATGGTGTATGTCCCCACTTGAATGAAATAATTTGTTTGTTTTTTAAATACGAAAACAAAGGATATAGAGTTAAAACCAGGTGTGATGAGGCCTGAAATATAAATATTTGGCTTAACAAATTAAATCATTCAAGTGGGGACATACACCAGCCCCTCTCCTGCATCCGCTCGTAAAACAAACTTTTTAAATTCTACGCAGTTGTTACGCTTGTACGAATGCATCATAACACATAACATGCGCGTGGTGGGCGGAGTTACCATTGTCACTTAATTATCATTAAACACAATTAGTGAAATTGCCCCATACAGCAGCAAGAGGGATATTTTATGCGATTTTTTTTCAGTTTTTGTTTTCAACATATTGTATTGCCATATAAGTCTGCAAAGGGGTCGGGCCATAAGTTCCATCATTATTAATTACGGTCCTTCCCAGTTCAGTTTTTGAATTAAACGTAGGGTTTTCATTGGCTTAGAAAGTAGAATCTATGTCAACATGTAACTATAGTAACATAGTAATGCCAGAGTGTCAGTACTGTATGGAACACACTGATAATTACATTATTGACAGCAAAGTGACTGTTGTTGACTCCACAACGGGGTTCGTTACATCAGTGAAAAACAAACACTGTAACCAATGTTACATACATGATGCATTCACACGTGTACGTATTACACCGATTGTTATATACACTATAAGTTATACCAAACCAGGGAGTAAAAAAAAATATATACCCTGACCCAACAATGTGCCAACACCGTCTCGTAGAAAACTAGAAACAAATATAGCCATGACGCTGATGTTTTCACTCTTGTATCATTTTTTCATTTGTTCAAAGTCTCTCTTTCTTTTTTTTTCTTTTTTTTTTTTTTTTAATAAAAACAACTAATAATAATATTAAATGAAATTTAATTTGTAACGCATATTCACTAAGTCTTCTTTTTTTCAATTAAGAAATTGTTGCACTAGTGTAATGAAATGTCGAAGTCATTTTTATTAATATAATACAATATTTCACCGACTTTTTTCAGAAAATCTTCTCACACTATTCCACATAAGTAGATACAAATGCGGAAGACACGTTTCCGTTGTTTGGAGATTATGGTTTATTGATTGCTTGTCGAGATTGTAACGCAGAATGTTTCCGTGTGGGCGAAGTAGACATGTTTTCCAATTATGAGAGATTCTATGATCAGACAATTAATCTTCTTATTCTTCTTTTTTGTACTTTTTTTTATCAGTTTTTTGTTAATATAAATTGTTTAATAAAAAAAGTGATAGCAAAACATATGTATCCACACGCAAACAAGACTGACACATTACTGTTTGTGTGGTGGGGGTGGGTTGCGGTGGGGGAAGTTGTTTGTGTGTGGTGGGTGTGGTGGGGAAGTTGTGTGTGGGGGGTGGGTGGGTGGGGAAGTTGTTTGTGTGTGGTGGGGTGTGGTGGGGAAGTTGTGTGTGTGTGTGTGTGTGTGTGTGTATGTGTGTGTGTGGGGGGTGGGGGGGGGTGTGTTTGTGTGTAATTTGTGGTGGGGTGGGGATGCGGTGGGGAAGTTGTTTGTGTGTGGTGGGGGTGGGGGTGCGGTGGGGAAATTGTTGTGAGAGTGTGTGTGTGTGTGTGTGGTGGGGTGCGGATGCGGTGGGGAAGTTGTGTGTGTGTGTGTGTGTGTGTGTGTGTGTGTGTGTGGTGGGGTGCGGATGCGGTGGGGAAGTTGTGTCTGTGTGTGGGGGGGCGGTGGGGAAGTTGTTTGTGTGGTGTGTGGGGGGACGGGGTGCGGTGGGGAAGTTGTGTGTGTGTGTGTGTGTGTGTGTGTGTGGTGGGTGGATGGGGTAGCGGTGGGAAATTGTTTGTGTGTATATGTAGTGGGTGGATGGGGGTGCGGTGGGGAATTTGTTTGTGTGTGTGTGTGTGTGTGGTGGGGGTAGGGGTAGGGGGAGGGGTAGGGTATTATATATGACTTGTTTTATTCCAAGCTTTTCTGGTAATTAACATTCTGAAAGAGTTTGGTAAGATCAAAAGAAAACAAAAATTCAATTGACGTAACCCAGCTGTTTATAACCTGACACATGGCTAGTTTTGAATTTCTTCTACGACCAAGGTACTTCATAAAATAAAATGTTTCAAAAGAAAAAAGGCCAAGTTGAGTGGGTTGTGTGTGTGTATGTAGGAGGTCGCATGTTGTTTTATGGGGAGTGAGTCAGATATGGCTGGCTTTCAAAATTATCCAATACTTTAATCCTATATATATATATATTTACATATGAACACTTCTGGTAAATAGAAGGAGCTAGAGTCTTAACAAAGAAAATTTTAGTATTTTTAAATAATTCAAAATCCATAACTCTGCTTTTTTGAAATAGTCCATGCTTTCTTCTATGACCTAGATAACTTCATAAAATATAAGATTTCCTAAAACCAAACAGCGGGAGGGTGCTGCGGGGGAGTGGGGAGGGGTGTTGAGTAGGTGGTGGGGTGGCATTGCTAGGGATAGATGTGAGTCAGATATGGCTGGTTTTCGAAAATTTCCGAGCGTTATCGATATTAACATTAAACACAAGTTTGATAAAGGTCGGATAAATAAAAGGACCTAGATATCACTTTCAATTCAATCAAGGGCCACAACTATGCTGTTTCTGCTCAAATGACCGCTGCACATCAGTTCAATGTGATTTACCATGTTATTTATTCACTTAATCCAGATGTGCACATGAAACAATGTTAAATATCGACTCGTTATTATTTGTGTGTGTTTCGAAAATCGTTTTTGTAGCACATTTTAAAAACTGTTGAAAATAGATATATAGATTAAATCATATTTTGTCCAAAATCTTTTAAAATAATATGTTTATTGGTGCGTTTTCATTGACAGTGAGTATATATAAATGGTTCAACAGTATTATTGATAACACACAACGAACTATATAAGATAAATAAAAAATAACTTTGCAAATATACTTTCACTTAAGAAATAAAATATTTCCAGCGTGTTATATTGTCCCAGATCTATACATGGTGGGCGGTTCTTGAAATTCATCGATACCAAGGGCCGCAGGTCATCGGTTTCGATGAGTTTCAAGTCCCAAATACTAGGTTTTGATCTCGCACAATATAAACCCGCTGGAAATATTTCATTTCTTATCTAATATGGAGTTTTATGTATCATGAAACACATTTTGTCGAGATATTGCACAAAATACAAAAAATAATTCTCACAACTTACATTTTATGCATATCTCTCAACACCAAACGAGCAGAATATACAGCTTCATCCTATTTAAATGTGTTGTTGGAACGTAGCGTCGCTTAAAATAACGCATATTTAAAATGACGTCTCAACGGTTAACGTGTCTTCTGGCGCTTATAATGATGTCTTAACGGTTGACGCACATGACGTCAGAGGTTTATATAGCTTTTTTCAGACCACCCCAACCCCGGTCCAGACTCTATTGTACCCATACGGCGAAGAGATACTCCGGAAGGCTTAACCTGAAGGGGCTCACGACGTTTGCTGGTGGAGGGACTTTAATCCTTAGAAGTACACACACACACACACACACCAATAACCAATCAACATTGAGTATTTTGATAAACCATGTTAGATATTATAATACACGACAGGAATCACGCATCTTTCAAAAGCGCCTGACTCATACCTGTTTCCCTATTCATTCATGCGTATATGAAATCTCTGTTTGCGAATTATACACGGCATTGCTTCCTAATTTATATTCTTTTAGCGTTCAGAGCGGCCATATATTTTGGAGACAACATTTCCGTGAAGGATTTCTCAAAGCATTTTATTCCGGTCGAGTCTACCAGTTATGATGATACTTTCAAGAGATAAAGACTAAGTTGGCGTTGACGAATTTATTTCGGACCAGAAAATTCAGAGTACACGAATCTTAATCTGAGGAACGTCCAGCGTTTGCATGATTACCATGTCGAGATGTTCATCGGTATCAGAAAAACTGATGGCAGCTACGATGAATCATTATCTCTTGAATGTCTAAAACAACAGCATTGAAAGACACAGCATCCATTTTGCCTGCTGACAGTTCTTGAAATATGAGTATAACTATGGCACCTGATGCGCTGTTTCCATTTTAAAATATTTCCATTTTGACAGATGACAGATAATTATAATAATTAATTTTCCTGTAGGGTTACTGTACAACCTTTCCCAACATCTGAGCTTCAAAGCTAGGAGCAAACGTTGTTGTCAGTTTGATATATTCAATATTGCCAAGACCAGTAATTGAAAACTATACAATATATGTTAGCCGTTTTTTTCTTGTTTGTTTTTTCTCTCTCATGTTTATGTCATTTTTCATCCATTTTCCGTCTATTTTTCAAAGCAGTAACTCCTATGAAAAATACAAAAATCATACACTATCTGAATCGGAATATGTGGTGCTTCGGTTAAACGCTTATGCAATTTGAATGAAACGCCATACGAACGTGGGATTTTTTTCCAATGGAAAATTGCCTAAAATAAAGAAAATGAAATCTGTTTTCCTTTTGTCTCCCAAAGATTTCAGGGGAGATACCATATAGGTCAGAAGTAGTTAACTCAATATGACATATACAATACTAACTAATACATGCATTGTAAAAGTGCAACTGATAGCTCGATATTGTTAACATGCAATAATAACTTGTAGATCGACATCTTATTCATTTTTAACTGATAGCTCGACATTGTGACCATGCAACAGTAATTGATACCTCGACATCTTTACTGTTCTATAGCACCTGATAACTCAATTTGTTAGATTACAATATAAAATGATTGCACGACGCCAATAATAAAATGCACTAGTAACTGATAACTTCACAGTGTTACTATCCGACTGTAATTTATGTATCTGGCATGTTACTATACACCAGTAACTTAAAGACTCGGCATGGTCACTATGTACAAATACCTGATAGCTCGACGTGGTAATTTTGCACAAATATACTGAACAAAACAAGAAACTTCCACATTTTAAGCTGTGATTTGCATAGGGTTGACTTTGTTACACCTTGTACACCAATCTAGATACAATTTCATCATTATATACTTATCACTCAATTATTCTGATCTATTAATAATCATCAAAAACCAGAGTTAGTGTGTTGCTGCTAAAACATGTTTTATTCAAACTGCGAAATCAGTATATTTGTATTATAAAGGGAGGTAATCTGAAAATATTCATAGTTGAAAGCTGTATGGCGTAAACGTGAGTGAACATGTCAGCTTACTCTCTCCGGCTTTGTGGTGCTGGGGTTATCTTCTGTTTATTTCAATAGAACAAAACTATGTTAAATCAAAGTTAAAACCACAAGACCCGGAAATGCTGTTCAAATCAAACCAAAACACAGGGAATAACTGTGCGTACAAGTTTGATTCAAGGAAAAATGTTTTCATGACAGTGCTGGCCTTTTAACAAAGGTATTAACATATAAGACCAAACAAATCATATTTTCATTGTGTCTACATGTATGGGTAAAGTTGCGGAAGTTTCTTTTTTTGTTGAGTATACATGGTCACAATTAATTAGAAACTGATACATGTAGCTCAACGTGTTACTTTGCCCCAGCTCCACATTGTCACAATGCAATACAAGAAAAACTTGATGCAAAGCATCAATTCGGCGCCAAAATTTTGAAGAATTAAAACATACGTTATTAAATAACAGTACACGTGTTTATCAGTTATTTTAACTATCTTATCATCAGTACTAAACCTTGGTATATTTAGTGGTCATGGACATAATATTAACAAACGTTGCTATGTTGACTTGGTTAAATGTATTTTGAATTAACTAGGTCATTCAGACAATTTTCCAAACGGTTTCGTTGCAGGACTTTCCTTAAAATGTGTTAAATGAATTGACTGCATTAGGTTTAAATAAATAGTTTATGGAAAGATAAGGTGATGAATGCCGAGTGATTACAAAGTCGTTGTTGAAACATTTGGAGAGAAAGCTAAGTAAGCCAAGAATTAATGGACAATGCACTTCACATATCTGTTTGAATTTTTAACGTCGTTTTTATGCCATGAAGGGCCAACAGACGATCAGTTTTAGACTAATTGTTTTTGTTTTATTATTAAACCTAGTACTGTATCACATGAACCATCTATACAGGTAACTGATAATCTACTCATTTGAATTAGTGGCTGGAGACGAGGGACAATAAGACACAATGTTGCATGTCAATCATTATAAAGGGTGTACGCTATAGAAATAGTGTCATGTTTAAAGACAACATGGTACTGTCTGAGGATCCAACTGACCTCTGGATTCAAAGCCCAGTGCGCTACTAACAGTGGTAATGCCGACTTTTTCAGTTTTGACCAGAAAACCTACTTATGTGCAAAAATAAGTGAAGAAGTCAATTATTTATTTCTTAACTTTTATTGAACATTATAAAAATATATATTAAAACTTGTTTCTTTCATTAGCATCAAAAATATGTTAACAAAAAGGAATAGAAAGACGTTTGTACTTAATTGAACATTATAAAAATATATATTAAAACATCAAAACTTGTTTCTTTTATTAGTATAAAAAGTATGATTTCGCTGATCTGGCTGAAAAAATTGTAAATGTGCAATGTAGATTTTTGGCACAATAAAGGTTTTACCAGAAGTTGAACTTAGTGATATAGTTAATGACCTGAACAACCTGATTAAATAAACTGGAGAGAAGTTGATTAATACCAGGATGCTACACATGAAGTTTCATTTAAATCAGACTGTTTGTTTCTTTAAGGTTATACATAAGTTAATTTTATAACGTAGTAAATGACATGATCCACCCAATTTGAACAAACTTGAAAGGTCAATGCTAAGATGCTTAACATAATGTTTCATGAAAATTTCAGTGTTGGTTACTGAGAAGAAGACAGATGGATGACAGCCTATGGCAAAGCTGATCTTGCACAAGCCAGTTCAGCTTAGAAAACAATATAAAATGCAGTGTCCAATCTAGGATCTAAAAAGCAGGGGGGATTTTCCCCCCTTCCTCTAAAAATGTGGGGGGATGGGTTCAAACAAATCTATTACACCCTTTTCATAACACCATTTCGACTGGAAGTCGCATAATTTTGAATATTTTTGATTCCGAATCTGCGCTCATAAATCTACTTTCGTTTTCAATACATTTGTCTGCATTTGACAGTCAAAATGAAGCATTACAAAATTAGCGATTTCCCGTAAACGAAATTTAAATGCCAAAACTTTCCGATATATCATCGTATTTTCTCATTTCTTAGCAACATTTAATGTAATTTGCCAATAATAATTAATCAAAACGATTTAAAAACGAGAACAATGTGAAAACATTTGAAACGCAGATATTACGATCGATAAATTTCGTTAAATTTTTCTAAAATTCGTATTACGCATTTAACCATTTGATTTTATAAGGGAGATAAGCACGCGGGAGACATCGTTTTAATGAAATGATTTTGTATAATTTTTGAATTATTGGTGCATCATTTCTTACAGAAATTCAAGAAATCGCTAAGCAGTTTTATCTCTTGTGTTTTATATCTTATTCTGGTGCGTTTTATAGCATGCTTTAAATGCCATTTAAACATTTTTAATTACAATCCAAACATACTCAACTATCAGTCCTTTTGATTCCCCATGCCTAAGGTCAAAGTACTACCACAGTATGTCCGGCGCCCTCAGGGGCGCCGAACAATCACTGATATCTCGACATTGATAACATGCTATAGCAACTGATCTCCTACATTGATAACATGCTATAGCAACTGATCTCAACCGCGTTACTATCTTGTATATCATACCTCGACATTCTACCTAACAGGAGTATCTGATTGCTCGAAATTGCTACTATACATGAGTATCTGATTGCTCGAAACTGCTACTATACACGAGTACTTCGTAGCTCGACATTGCTTCTATACATGAGTATCTGGTAGCTCGACATGAGTACCTGGTAGCTCGACATCGCTAATATACATAAGCACCTGGTAGCTCGACATTGCCACTATACACGATTACCTTGCTACTATACACGAGTACGTCGTAGCTCGACATTGCTACTATACACTAGTACCTGGTAGCGCGACATGAGTACCTGGTAGCTCGATATCTCTACTATACATGCGTACCTGGTAGATCGGCATTGCCACTATACGCAATTACCTCGTAGCTCGACATTGCTACTATACATGAGTACCTGGTAGCTCGATATCGCTACTATACATGCGTACCTGGTAGCTCGACATTGCCACTATACGCGATTACCTCGTAGCTCGACATTGCTAGTATACACGAGTACCTGGTAGCTCGACATGAGTACCTGGTAGCTCTACATTGCTACTATACATCAATACCTCGTAGCTCGACATTGCTACTATACACGAGTACCTGATTGCTCGACATTGCTACTATACATCAGTACCTTGTAGCTCGACATTGCTACTATACACGAGTACCTGATTGCTCGACATTGCTACTATATATGAGTACCTGGTAGCTCGACATGATTACCTGGTAGTTCGACATCGCTACTATACATGAGTACCTGATAGCTCGACATTGCTACTATACACAAGTACCTGGTAACTTGACATTGCTACTATACACGAGTACCTGATTTCTCGACATTGCTACTATACATGAGTACCTGGTAGCTCGACATTGCTACAATACATGAATACCTGATTGCTCGACATTGCGACTTTACATGAGTGCCTGGTAACTCGACATTGCTACTATACACGAGTTCCTGGTGGCTCGACATTGCTACTATACACGATTACCGGGTAACTCGACATTGCTACTATACACGAGTACCTGGTAACTCGACATTGCTACTATACACGAGTACCTGGTAGCTCGACATTGCTACTATACACGATTACCTGGTAACTCGACATTGCTACTATACACGAGTACCTGGTAGCTCATTGTTACTATACACGGGTACCTGGTAACTCGACATTGCTTCTATACATGAGTACCTGGTAATTCGACAATGCTACTATACACGAATACCTGGTGGCTCGACATTGCTACTATACACGAGTACCTGGTAACTCGACATTGCTACTTCACATGAGTACCTGGTAACTCGACATTGCTACTATACACGAGTAACTGGTGACTCGACATTGCTACTATACACGAGTACCTGATAACTCGACATTGCTACTATACACGAGTACCTGGTAACTCGACATTGCAACTATGCACGAATACCTGGTAACTCGACATTACTACTATACACGAGTACCTGGTAACTCGACATTGCAACTATACACGAATACCTGGTAACTCGACATTGCTACTATACACGAGTACCTGGTAACTCGACATTGCTACTTCACATGAGTACCTTGTAACTCGACATTGCTACTATACACAAGTAACTGGTGGCTCGGCATTGCTACTATACACGAATACCTGGTAACTCGACATTGCTACTATACACGAGTACCTGGTAACTCGACATTGCTACTTCACATGAGTACCTGGTAACTCGACATTGTAACTATACACGAGTACCTGGTAAATCGACATTGCAACTATACACGAATACCTGGTAACTCGACATTGCTACTATACACGAGTACCTGTTAACTCGACATTGCTACTTCACATGAGTACCTGGTAACTCGACATTGCAACTATACACGAATACCTGGTAACTCGACATTGCTACTATACACGAATACCTGCATGGTAGCTCGACATTGCGACTTGTTTACATGAATAATTTGTTGCTCGACATGGCTATTATACACAGGTACCTGGTACGTGCTTGATGAATTATGTAACTCTCTGAAGCGTTAATATACGTCCACCTTTAACACTACATATACATAATATACTGTTTGTAATTTGTTGATTCGTATGCAAATTGAATGATGCAATTAAAGTTGATAATATTTACAGAATTTGTCTCTTAGAGAGATGTAGAACGCGCCCCATCCTTTAGAAAAAATAAATAACACACATATTACATCAAAATAAAATTTATAAATAAAAATGGCTACTGTTTTGCATAACCACACCATCCTGGTGCAATGGTGAGCATACTTTCCCGGAAAGAAGAGGTCTGTGGTTCAATTCCCGGCTGCGGCACGCTGATTTTTGTGAATATTTAATAATTCCGTGTCCTTATTAGACGCAACAGAGTATTTGTTGTTTGCATTAATTTGTCATTTGTCATATTTGCAGGAAAATAGAATTCCAAAGTGGCTTGACCCATCTTACTGCCGAAGATCTTAGACCCTACACCAACGTGGACAAAATGTAAGTATATACATGTGGAGGTGTACAGTTCATTGGTTCTTGTGAACCATTGTTTTTATAGTAACAATTCATGTGTCATTTACTTATAATCTAAAACGAGTTGGAAAAATGCGTAACAGTGGACATAATACACAAATTATAATAATTTATATATTATTGTATTATGTTTGTGGAAGTTCACTAGTGATAAAACATCAGTCAATGCTTGATAAAGCCAACTTTATTAGGTCACCTCTAAGTATATACCTGCATTGTATATATGTATTCTCCAATGGATTCTGTTCTTGATGACTATATAGTTAGGACCCAGTTCGCAGTTCGCTATTCGAATTGCGAACTGGGAACTGGCTGCCAGTTTGCAATTCGAAATGAACGTTACATATAATAATAATGAATTTGATGTGTGTTCACAGTACAATTTCCATACAAAACACAAGGTGGACATTTTATATCCATTTTTATTCGCACTGCGAACTGCAAACAGGCTGCCAATTCGCAATTCGGGACAAATGACAACTGGCTAAACTAACGGTGATGAAGGCACTACTGTGCATCAGAAGAATAGAAAACAATATCATATGAAGTATTTTAAGGAAAATATCATAATTATAAATAAAACGGACATGTTGTTGCATATTTGAAATAGTTCGCAGTACGTTATTCGAATTGCGAACTGCGTCCTGGCTCCCAGTTCGCAATTCGGCCGAATTGTCAGCTGGCTAAACTAACGGTACTGAAGGCACTACTGTTCAACATTGCAATAGAAAATATTATCACATAACGTCCCTTGTTAGCAGTGTCGAACACCCATGTAATATTCTATTGTATGACAAACGTGTAATTCAGCCTGGGACGATTTTGATTGGTTGAGTTAAACCTGTAACACTACGCAAGTTTATTAACTGAAACTATTTTATTTATTACAAATTCTCCCAGATCTGAGTCATAAACTTATTATTTGTGACAGCTTATAAAAATAATGCACGTTATACAAAACATTGTTGTTGGTTTGTTAAAAAGTTGGCGTAAACTGCTATTTTGTAAAGAGGTAAAACACGAACTCTTTTATACGCAACGTTATGTGTGAGACGCGACGTTACCACTGTCTGGATCGAGATGCGGTACGTCCTTTCCGGATCACGGTACATCCATTCAAGGTGGGGGACAGAGATGCTTTCAAAAGGTACGTCGCACATTTAACGATATATAATGTATTTTACGATAGTTACACATCTACCTATTGTTTTCCCTTGAGTATAATAGGCCAGTCTGTCAATTGTGTATACTTGTCCCTTTGCTTTTATCGCATCAATGGATATTTGGAGCCTTACTTTGGCTGTATGACCGCAACGTATTTTGAATCGAGAGAGGACACATGTTCAGGCTGTTTTCTCAGTAAATAATGCACCGTGGCTGTTGATTTTAGCAATAAAACAAAGCAATTTGGTACAAGTCAAATCCTGAAAGTGGTCTTGTATTTTGAGGAATTCTATGCGAAAAATCGTATGAGTGACGGTATATCCACCAGGGTCCGGTATAGATTTTCCGTCAAAACGCTGAATGTGTTGACGGTACATCCGCGGAAACAGGAAACAGTATATTCTCTGACATGCAATGGCTACGGTATATACTCACTCAACCGGACAATTCATATAAATTTACCTGCCAAAAGTGATCGTTCAATGTGCCGACATGCGAGGGTAGAGGGTTTAGACGTTAGGTGCAGTTTATTTCGTATAATGCGTTTCCCGCCCTGTCGTTGGGCGTTTCGTACATGGGCTATTGGACGTTTTGTACCTATACATTACAAAATACATAACATTTATTATATCTAATAATAACAAGTGGATGGGAAACTGTTAAACATTTCTCAGTATCACGTGTAAGAGTGAGGATATTTCAATAACTAATGATGTACCCCCCTTTTAATTCTTTTTAAATATAAATATAATCGCATAATTAATCATAATTAGGTCTGTGATTATACTATTAATTATGAATCGTTTAATTGTATTCTCATTAAAATCAATGAATGTTCGAGTGATGAGTTAAAAGGAAAAGTGAAAGTTCTATAAATGAAGAAATGAAAACTGAGTTAATGAATAAATGAAAACTGAGTAACTGTCTGCAGAATTGTTTCCACAAAGTAACTGTTGTACTTCTGTGTAGTACTAGCTTGCTCCATGGATTCGGTGTCTTACACTTAGCAGAAGTTACGTTATAGCTGGTTAATAAAATGAAATAATTATCAACTAAACAAAATTGCTAACACCCCCAGTAGGATTTTTTCCCAAATATTTCAAAAGATATTTAACCTAGACTTCTGAAATTTCGCCAACTATGACAGAAACATCTAAGACATATTTATGAAAATGTAAAACCGATCAATTCAATATATTTTGAGAAATTATGTTTTCGGTACCAACCTACAATATCAAAATTCGCAAAATAATGTGGGTTGGTACCGAAAACATTTCTTCTCAAAATGTATTACATTGATCTGTGCCACATTTTCAGTGACTGTGTCTTCAAGCCATGTATTTAGGTGTCCATGTGTTCTCATTTCTGCCAAAATATTTGGCATCATTTGCACCATTTCTCGAGTGTTTTCATCGTATGAAATTCCATCCTTGTCGGAATCAGTTTGTTCGGAGTTCAGTTCCTCAAACGACAATTTCCTGGAGATTCTGTATCAAAGCCTCTGTGATGCCTTTTCAAGGAGTAGAACTTGGTCGCTTAGCAAGTGACTTTTTGCAAAATCAGATTCATCTATGCGATCATAAAGAGATTAATCATGCAGTGAGTCTTCCAAGGACACATCTTTCTTTTCAAATGCTTGTGCTTTATCAGATATCTGAGCCATCCATGTGTTTACATCTACTAGAAAGCACTGCTTTCTAATTGCCTTAAAATCAAATTTTGGAATAATGCCAAAGTTTTTTGTCAACAAGTCAATTTGCGTGTTTTAGTGTTAAATGATCTAGTTCTGAATTTAAGCACTCGGTCGTTGTGCCAGCTGACGCCATGATCTACGCAGTCTTGTACTATTTCAGTAGAAAATGCACAGTAGTAGCACTGGTGAGCCATGATCCTGAAAACAAAATTTAATCGTACACATTAATACATATTAAATATAAATTAATGTCTGTTTTACCCGTTTAAAATTTACAATTTTATTTTTAAAAGCCAGGGATAAGTATGTCTGCTTGGAGTGACTTGAAATGTTAATCATTATTTTTGTCGAAATTAAAACATGCAAAATTTGAACAGGAAATGCATCATTCGTAAAGAAGGGTAAAAATCTCGGACAGAGAAAGCAGCATTCAAGGACGACAGTCAACCACAAAACACAAAAACAAACACGCAAACAGACAAACGAAAAGGCAAAAGTAATAAAAAATGCAAACGACATCACAAACACAAAAGGGTTGACAATAGGGCTACCGCCTTGGAACGGTCATGATCAGTGGCAAAGTAGGCCACTGGGGGTTTAAACCGGTTCTAGGGTGCACCAAACCTCACACTTACCCTACTGTCATCCCATTAAAACAGGACAGTGTAAATAAAGAAATCCCCGCCATGATCTAAACTCTAACCAACAAGGCAGCATCAATAGGCAATATAAGTAAAACACAAAAATGCTCGTGTAAATATAATACAAAAAAACAATAGCCTAGAAAGCCACAATAAAGGTACTCAATGACTTGGCAGAAGCCAGAGCAGTAAGACGCAAAAGGAACGGCAACATTCACAGAAGACAACCAAAAAATTGTTCCAAACTTTTCATTAGATGTTTCACATAAAATGTACGTTCTTCTCACGTTATTTACATTAATTCATTAGTTAGTTTTGTGCATCATTGTTGATGTTTCAAAATGAATTAAAGATTAATCTTTAAATCTACAGCTACCCCAAGTCAAACAGTTTATTCAGGTATAATACACAAAAACATCTATTTGTAATCGAGTGATATACTTTACTCGGATATTATATATCTGACGCGTTCAGTAGTAAGGCTTTAGTATCACCCGGTTTCCGAAATTAATAATTTTACGTTGACTAGGTGTCCGAGTGGACTAAGGCGTCTGCTATTGAGCGAGTCACTGTGTCGAGGTAGTTGTCTAGGGCTGCGGGTTCGAATCCGTTGGTAAGCGTGGTAAGTGGTTGGTACAAAATTTTCTCCACACACGCACGCACGCACGAACACACACACACACACACATACAGTCCCAGTTACTAATAAAATACATTGCCCTAAATTAGAAAATAATGGACGAATTAAACAAAATAGAATGGAATGTAGGTTATAAAGCCTGCGTATCACAAATAACAAACTACTATTTTTAACAAGAGTCCCAAGTGGGCCTGTATTGCTCTATTGAAGGTACGTTTTCTGTGGTGGGTATCTGGGGTGGGGTGGTATGTGTGTCCAGGGTCTTCCTCCGGAATTTTTAAGGAGTAGGGGCTTAAGCAACAACAAATCAGGCTCTGTTTGTTTTGTAATATGTTGTACTTAGTGACCCTGTCCGTACTCTAAATTTAATTTGTTGGAAATTAGAGTATGATAAGGCGCCGCCCATTTTTTTTTTGAATTAAACGATTTAATGCTATGCGTTCATCAAAGGCAAATATATTTATGTCATTTTATCATTTCTATCATAGTTTTTAAAAAAAATCTAAAAGTAAATCTAAGTGATAGAGATCAACTATGTTCAACTTATTTGTTATGAAAAAGTAAAGTATGTTTATATGTATGCATTGAATATATGCCTTGATTTTCCCTTCATTTTTTGCTTTGACCTTGTCAGAAATGTCAGTATATACCTTTTTTTCATCGTTGTAATCGCTTCTTCAATGACTGAGATAACTGCCTTAAATCAAAACAATTGCAGGGGGTGGGGCTATAAGGGCGGGATGTATTGTGATCAAGTTTGGCTGCTATTAAAATCAGTCATGCGTTGGTGCTTTGATATAATAAACACTCGAACCAAACCTGGTAAAGGACAGATGAAAAATGAAGGTCCTATTGTCTTTAACAACGTAAACTATAGCATATTTAAGAAAATCAAGAGCCATATCTCTGGTTTTACTGTCCAATCTGACTGGTTTTCGAACTTGCCCGAACTTTCATTGATAAGTTGGCCAAGTTTGGCCAAGTTTGGTAAAGATCAGGTCAAAAGTGAATTCCCTATCGTCTTAACGAAGCAAAATATGACATGTTTGAGCTATGTTTGGTAAAGATTGGATGACACATAGACGCTATAAAGTGGTAATAAGACAAAATATAGCAATTTTCGTTAATTCAATGGTCGTAACTCCGGTGTTACTGGCAGGTTTTGAAACTTATTTGCGCTGTTATTTATATCAACTATCTAGCAAAGTTTGGTAAAGATAGGATGCAAAATTGATGCACCAGAATGATGACAACAAATTAACGGACGGACGACGGACAACAGATCATGGCATAAGCCCTACTGGTCCTTGTCTAGTAGAGCTAAAAAGCAGACAACATATTTTAAGGGTGATTAAAAAATAATCAGAGCCTTTATTGGCTGGAATAGTGAAACCACCAATTCGAAATTAATGTAAAAAAACGGAAGTATTTGCGAATGTACCACCGATAGATCTACAAGGATCGGAATGAATAACACATTTAACTATAAATGTAGCTATTTACCTTCAAAGTGTAATCCTCATTCAAGACCCGCGGCCGATATACTGGTAGACAGCGAACTGAAATTTTAACAACAAAAAAAGAATAGTTAAAAAGAACATTTTCTGATATGCACTGAAATGGTTTGATGGGTTGATTATAAAACAAATCGGAAAACTTGGGATAAATACAATCAAAATTTATTTCGGATTAAAGCTTCATCCTTAACCGTTCATACGAGTGAGTATATACCGTAGCCATTGCATGTCAGAGGATATACCGTTTCCTGTTCCGCGGATGTACCGTTAATACATTCAGCGTTTTGACGGTAAATCTATACCGGTCCCTGGTGGATATACCGTCACTCATACAAAACAGAAAATGCATTTTTTTCGCATAAAATTCCTCAAAATACAAGACCAGGACTTTCAGCATTTGACTTGTACCAAAATTGCTTTGTTTTATTGCTAAAATCAACAGCCACGGAGCATTATTTACTGGGAAAGCAGCCTGAACACGTGTCCTCTCTCGATTAATAATACGTTGCGGTCATACAGTCAAAGTAAGGCCCCAAATCTCCATTGTTGCGATAAATCCAATAGGGCAAGCATACGCAATGGACAGAGTGGCCTATAATACTCAAGGGACAATAATAGATAGGTTTGTAACTATCGTCCGCCATCTTGAATGGATGTACCGTGTTCCTGAAAGGACGTACCGCATCTCGATCCAGACAGTGGTTACGAATTAAAATTAAAAATAATTCATAACGAGTTTCATAAATCTTATATGGAATGGGAACGAGTTTAAGATCCTTTTTATCACATAACATTGCAATCAAATTAGTAAAAATTAGTTCAGATGGACATAGAACCGCCACGACGTCAGACACACTTTAGCGTCAAAACGTCATAAAATATGTGACGTCGTAATGTAGCGTCTCACACATAACGTTGCGTATAAAAGAGTTCGTGTTTTACCTCTTTACAAAATAGCAGTTTACGCCAGCATTTTAACAAACCAACAACAATGTTTTGTATAACGTGCATTATTTTTATAAGCTGTCACACATAATAAGTTGATGACTCAGATCTGGGTGAATTTGTAATAAATAAAATAGTTTCAGTTAATAAACTTGCATAACTTAGTGTTACAGGTTTAACTCAACCAATCAAAATCGTTCCAGGTTGTATTACACGTGTGTCATACAATAGAATATTACATGGGTGTTCGACACGGCTAACAAGGGACGTTATGTGATAAAACAATTGCAAATGAAGTATTCTAAAGAAAATATCATAATTATAAATAAAACGGACATTTTGTTATATACTTGAAATATTGCGCAGTACGTTATTCGAATTGCGAACTGCAAACTAGGTCCTGGCTTCCAGTTCGCAATTCTGCCGAATTGGCAATTGGCTAAACTAACGGTGCTGAAGGTACTATTGTTCAACATTCCAATAGAAAACAATATCAAATGAAGTATTTCAAAGAAATAAATTTAGGAAAAGGACGTGTTGTTATATAGCTGAAGTAGTTCGCATTTGGTTAATCGAATTGCGAACTGCGAATTGCGTCCTGGCTCCCAGTTCGCAATTCGGCCGAATTGACAACTCGCTAAACTAACTGTGCTGAAGGCAAGTACTGTCGTCATTCCAATAGAAAACAATATCAACATGATCAAGTGAAGTATTTTAAAGAAAAAAAATAAAGAAAAAGGAAGTGTTGTTATATAGCTGAAGTAGTTCGCAGTTCGCTATTCGAATTGCGAACTGCGAACTGCGTTCTGGCTCCCAGTTCGCAATTCGACCGAATTGACAACTGGCTAAACTAACGGTACTGAAGGCACTACTGTTCAACATTGCAATAGAAAACAATTTCAAATGATGGATTCTAAAAAATAAATCATAATTATAAATGAAACGGACTTGTTGCTATATACTTGAAATAGTGCACACTATGTTAATGTCCTGGCTCCCAGTTCGCAATTCGGCCCCCAGTTCGCAATTCGGCCGAATTGCCAACTGGCTAAACATGACATGACATGCAAAATACGAGAATAACACCTCTAGTAGTTTCAGAGAAGGCGGGTTTCCTATATAAATTTGTATGGCTTATGAACATGTAAAAACAATTTCGAAGGAAGAGATAACTTGTATGAATCTGCTTCCCTGACCTAATGGTAAGAATACATTAGAATTGACAGACAGACTTGAGTCATATGTGTATGCACACATTGGGGAAAACGATTGGAGAGAGAGAGAGAGAGAGGGAGAGAGAGAGAGAGGACAGAGAAAGAGAGAGAGAGAGACAGATAGTCAGAGAGACACAGAGAGACGGAGAGAGAGAGAGAGAGAGAGAGAGGGAGAGAGAGAGAGAGAGAGAGAGAGAGAGAGGGTGGGTGGGTGGGGATGGGGGGGGGGGGGAAGAGAGAGAGAGCATGTCTTTTCTGCAGCACAAACATCAGGTTTCTTTTTGTTTTGTTTATAACGTTACGCATGATTCGACATACGTGAACACTTCTCTATTCCTTAGTTTACTTCATTTGATATTGTTTTCTATTGGAATGTTGAAGAGTAGAGCCTTCAGCGACGTTAGATTAGCGAGTTGCCAATTTGGCCGTTCAAAGTTGCAATTCGAATAACGAACTGCGAACAACTTCAGCTATATAACAACACGTCCGGTTTCTTTATTTTGTCTTTAAAAGACTGCATTTGATTTTCTTTTATACTGGACTGATGAAAAATAGTACCTTCGGTACCGTTAGTTTAGCCAGTTGCCAATTCGGCCGAATTACGAACTGGGAGCCAGGACGCAGGTCGTAGTTCGCAATTTGAATAACGTACTGCGCACTATTTCAAGTATACAACAACATGTCCATTTTATTTATAATTACGTTTTTTCATTAGAATACTTCATACGATATTGTTTTCTATTGGGCTGATAAACAGTAGTGCCTTCAGTGTAATTAGTTTAACCAGTTTCCAATTCGGCCGAATTACGAACTGGGAGCCAGGACGCTAGTCGCAGTTCGCAATTCGAATAACGTACTGCGCACTATATCATTTATATAACAACATGTCCGTTTTATTTAAGAAATAGAACATCATTTACGAGAATTATCGTGTAATATATCACGGTTTGGAGTTCAATTGTAAACAATAATTTCACGTGAAATTATTATTTACAATTGAACGACAAACCGTGATATAGAAATTATTATTTACAATTGAACGACAAACCGTGATATATACAAGATACTTCACCTTTTTCTATTGTAATACCCCTAAATGTGGAAATAACGCACACATCTGAAATATTTCGCATTGCTTTGCTTACTCTCCTAACTTTGCAAACGTTACAGTGATATATCGTTGAATACAACGAGATATTTTAAACTAGGCTATATAGTGCGGGTGTATTAGAATTAGAATTATGTTTTTTTTTTAGAATACTTCATTAGTTATTGTTTTCTATTGGAATGTTGAACAGTAGTGCCTTCAGCACCGTTAGTTTAACCAGTTTCCAATTTGGTCGAATTGCGAAATTTATAACATGTCTTGTTTTTAGTATGGAAAGTTTATTGTGAACACACATCTAATTCATTATTATTTGGTGAATAAATGCACATATTTAACGTTCATTTAGAATTGCGAACTGCGAACTGGATCCTAACTTTATAGTCGTATTGAAACTTTGTATACGTGACCAACATGAAGTGTAGATGTGCGTGACATAATTTTGATGTGGCTCGCTCAATTCCATGCAGAGTTATTGCCCTTGCACTTAGTCGAAATTGGTATATTCAGCATATGCAGTCTGGTGGAGCGAAATTTTGGTGTGACTCGCTCAATTCCATGCAGAGTTATTTCCCTTGCACTTAGTCGAAATTGGTATATTCAGCATATGCAATCTTGTAGAGCGAACTACTTTCACAGTGTTCAAGATATTCAATTGAAACTTTGTATACATGATCAACATAAAGTGTAGATGTGCGTGGCATAATTTTGATGTGGCTCGCTCAATTCCATGCAGATTCCATGCATTGCACTTAGTCAAAATGCTATATTCAGCATATGCATATTGTGGACCAAACTTCTTCTACAGTTTTCAAGATATTGAATTGAAACGTTTTATACGTGATTAAAATGAAATGAAGATGTGCGTGACACAATTTTGGTTCGGTTCGGTTTATTCCATGCTGAGTTATTGCTCTTGAATTAAGTCAAAATTCATTGCTATATTCAGCATATGCAATCTTGTGGAGCAAACTCCTTCTACAGTTTTCAAGATATTACATTTAAACTTTGTATGCATGATCAAAATGAAGTGTATATGTGCGTGAGACAACCTTTCCTTGGCTCAGTCAATGCCATGCAGAGTTGTAGCTCTTGAACTTAGTCAAAATTACTATATTCAGCATATGCAATACTGTGGAGCGAACAACTTCAACAGTTATTAAAATATTGAATTGAAACTTTGTGCACATGATCATCATGAAGTGTAGATGTGCGTGACATCATTTTGGTGCGGCTCCGTCAATTGTATGCAGAGTTATTGCCCTTGCACGTAGTCAACATGGTTTTATTCAGCATATGCGATCTTGTGGAGTGAACTACTTTTACAGTTTGGAAGATATTGAATTAAAACTTTGTTTGCACGATAAACATGAAGTGTACATGTACGTGACACAATTTTGGTGTGACTCAGTCAATGCCATGTAGAGTTATTGTCCATGATCTTAACTAAAAATCGTTTGCGGGGGTATTTATCACCTTCAGTGATAGTTCTAGTTAGTTCTACAGAGTTTGTTGTGTGTTTTACACATTAAATACGGTAATAAACACATATATGGGTAATCATGTAGCATAGTATCGATATTAATTAAGCAAATAATGGCAAGCAAATCCAGTTATTGAATTGGTAACTCTTAACGGCAAATTACGAGTAACCAGTGAACATTTTTGACTGTCAACATGTTACGCTGAACGTTAACGTAGGGACATGGTGGAGGTTGGTGGAGTGGGGACAATATTTGACATGTACACACATTAATGTCAATTTTATGACATTAATCAAATGATTTATTGCGTGCGATCATTCCGCAATGTTTGACAAAATATAACTAAAGATCGGTGAAGGATAAGACATTGAACTTATGCTAATTTGGTAAGTTTTTGCCGAAAGGTGCTAGTTCATCCATCAACGTTGGCTATACTTAATTGAATGTCAAGGTCACGACTTTGCAGATATCCCAAATCAAAGACTGCCGCCGCAGCTAAAACAAAATTTAAAAAAAGAGTCACAAGAGGGCCTATATCGCTCTATTGACAGTACACAAATGGTGGAAAGTGACAAACAAAGCTTCCATGCGCTAAACAAGAGGGTCAAGAAGACCCTGAATCGCTAACCTTATGATCTTCTCAAAAATAAAAACTGTCAAATAAGCTTATAATCAATCTCATTAACATCATATCCTTATTACGCTTTGATACTCTCCGCTATATGATCTGACAACACTCCTTTGTAGGCCTCAGATCGACCTTTCATCGAATCAATATTCATGAGAAGATCAACTAAATTCAACCAATGAAATCGCGCGTTTCATATGCACTTCAGATGACGGTCGGGTGACCTGAACCAGCGAAACTCCACATAAAACACATAGGTCTATATCCGAATAAAGATAAAGTCTTCGTGTGTTATTGCTGTGAATTGAACGATAAATTCAAAGAAATGCACTAAAGGGCATGTTTTATATCAAGATACGAATCAATCTCATTAAAATCAGATCCAAAATATTCGCTCCACTATTTTCCGGTAAATAGCGGAAAGTTTGGATCTGATTTTAATGAGATTGGATACGAAGAAAATCACGGGCGCTGCGAAATTATTACGACATTAGTACTCTAAATAGTAAGTCATAGTTATCTGATAAAGGGTCTGATTTTAATGAGATTGGCACATAATTTCATAACAGAATGAGATCACGCAGTAGATGTCATCGCAAATTCCCGTACTCGCATTAAAGTTTTCAGTCAAAATAAAAGTGTTCGAATATATATGGTTATTGGGTGGGATCTCAACGGTTTCCAAATTATGACCCAGGGTTTATATCCCAAGGGGTGGGGATGGATCCCGAGGCCAATGGTTGCATTCGTCTGTTCATGTATATATGATTATAGGGTGTGGATCTCAACAGTTTCCAAGTTATAACCCAGGTGTTATATCCTCATGGGTGGGGATGGTCCCAGGGCAGACGCTGATTGGATGGTTGTATTTGTGTGTTTATGCCCAGTTATTGTTATACGGTGAATATTTCAACAGTTTCCAAGGTATGACCAGGGGTGGGGACGGACTGATTGTATTCGTCTGTTCATGCTCAGTAAGTGTATAACTGAAAAAAGTTTCTTTCCTATCTAAGTAAAACATGTGAAAACTGAGGTGGTGCCAAACTTGACAACATGGTCTTGATTTCAATACACTCGAACCACACATAGGCTTATGGCTTATGGTATAGGCAACATATTAGACCTGTTTTAAAAAAGAGTTTCGCTTATAACTCTAAGCATAACTGTGACCCCCGGCGGTCTATACCTCTGGTGTTACTGACTTGAACTCGCTGAGTATTGAACTTGTCCGATCTTTTATTAATATCAATGATCTGGCTAAGTTTCGTAAAGATCAAATGAAGATTAAAGGCCTTATCGTCCTAACGAGGCAAACTACAGCAAATTTAACTAAATCAATGGACATAAATCCTGTGTTTTTGGTTCGATCTTCCTGGTTTTATAAAATTATATAAAATAAAACGTTTTACATGTATAATATATATTATATTGATGAAAATACAAAAATAATAGTGGGGATCCATGGGGTGGTGTGACCTTGACCTTGAAGGCACTGACCTGGATTTTGAATTTAGTCTTCATATGACAATTGAGGTTGCATTACCTTTACTATTTACCACAATATATATATGTCCAATATGTCAAAAAGTAACATAAAGTTTACTAAATGCGTGCGCTGAAAACATCTATAGGTAATTACAAGTACTCGTGTCAAATTTCAATCCAAAATGTACAGTGGTTACCCTAGCAATCGTCAAAAACGCGAAAGAATTGCTTAAAACAATCTGACCTTCCCGTTCGCATCTGAAATGTTCAATCTGTCTTCGTTTGCACTTGTAAAACACATCTGACATTCCGGTTCGCTATTTTGTTTTTTTACCCTGTCGACCTTAAAATGCTATAACTCGGAAAGTTTTCATTATTTCAATGAGCTACTGTGTACAGTTATACAGAAAGGATAGACTATCTTGACAAGCGTTTTAAATTGAATTACAATTGAGAATATCAGTTCGTTATTTGTGTTTATTCTGAAAATTTCATTGTTTTTACAAATCTTTGGACATTTATACAGGGTGCTATACGCACTAACGTCGTTTTATTATCGGATTTTTGAAGTGAAAGCTTCCTCTGTCATTCCTTTTCAAATCTTCATAATAATTTTCCAAACATTTTAGCAAAATACGCAACAGAAAGTAAAAATACTAACCCCACCATCCACTTCCAACAATTTCGCCAATCTGGCTTCTCTGTAACCATCTGACTTCCCTGCAGCCGGTTGATCGGTGTGCTAAGGGAAGGAGCGCAGCGACTGACCGCGGTTTCTTAATTGTTAAAATTTCACGTCTTAGCCTCTAACTGACAGTGTTTGCCCTACTTTTTCCACGCGCTTACGAAACCACGCCTCTTAACACGTTCGCGCTTCTACTAAATCCGCCTCCTTCTGTCCAAACAAGCGCGTGCCATTTAGTAATCGA
Source organism: Cyrtodaria siliqua (assembly GCA_037043455.1). Lineage (NCBI taxonomy): Eukaryota > Metazoa > Mollusca > Bivalvia > Adapedonta > Hiatellidae > Cyrtodaria > Cyrtodaria siliqua. The sequence goes on along the minus strand of JAWPHD010004325.1, from coordinate 94,103 downwards.
TTACTTAATGATTAAATGGTTAAAATTGATGATCGTTAGAAATATACATGAATAAGTTCGCCATTTTGTTAAAATACCTCATCGTATGATTGGAGGAAAAAGGAGGGCAAACACTAAATCTTGCTATTGTCGTTAATCTTTACATTTTTTAAATATTAGTTAGAGGCTATGAAGTTAAATTATAACAATTAAGAAACCCTAAGGGAAGGAGCGCAGCGACTGACCGGGGTTTCCTAATTGTTAAAATTTCACTTCTTAGCCTCTAACTGACTTAGTGTTTGCCCTACTTTCCCCCCGCGTTTCTACGAAACCAAGCCTCTTAACACGTTCGCGCTTCTACTGAATCCGCCTCCTTGTGTCCAAACAAGCGCGTGCCATTTAGTAAGCGATTACTTAATGATTAAATGGTTAAAATTGGTAATCATTAGAAATTTACATGAATAAGTTCGCCATTTTTTTAAAAATTCCTCACCGTCTGATTGGAGGGAAAAGTAGGGAAACACTAAGTTTTGTTAATTTCGTGTTCACACCTATGTTTTAAAGTTTGATTTATTTTTTAAGCATTCGGTATATTTCGATGAAATTTCTTGTGAACATCAAACAAAGATGTTATTCAAAGAAAATCATGCTACAATTGTTAGTTCTTTCTTACAGTCTCAGATTTTGCAGGAAAACAGAGTGGATACTTTTTATTTTTGTTGAGTATACTTTTCCGAGCTTGTATTGATATAAACAATCTGGTAAAGTTTGGTAAAGATCAGATGAAAAATGAAAGCCATATCTTCTTAAAGAGGGAAACTATGACAATTTTTTAAATAAATCAAGGACCATAACTCCGATGTTACTGGTCCCATCTGACTGGTTTTCGAGTTTTATTGATATTTTGATATTAAAAATCTGGTAAACGTAAATCCGGTCGGACAATGGGAATCTCGCCGTCTCATAAGCTCTACTGGCCTTCGGCAAATTTGCGATCACTACTACTCTCAAACTATACATGGTATGGATATATGGCCGTTCCCGAATTGAAGGACATAACTCATTCTGATGTACTTCTGTAAATAAATGCTTAGAATTTTATTTCACAGAAAGGTAATTTCTTCCCAGGTGGCCTCGGTAGCAAAGCTACAGACCACTGTATTCCGCTGGGATCTTTCTCTCTGAAATACGGCTTTTATTTATTGAATATTTATTATTTTCTGGCAGCTCACACACTTGGCTATGGCAAACGATTTAGTGATACGTAACCTACACCCACGGTGACGACACTACGATGCACGTCAAACTTTTCTCTAATTAATTCATATCCGCGCCATTTAATACGAATTGAAATGTTGTTCAACTCCTCATCGATACATTGTGGGTTATTTTGAGCAGCCCTAGAGAGGTGGGAAGGATACATAAGAATCCGGGCTCTACGTTTATTATCGGTATGGTTCTTTAACGTAATCGGAGGGTAGACTCCGAGGCACGATGCTTATCGGTTTACGTCATCACGGAAATAACCCAGTGGCGCCAGTGAGGCTTCAACCCTGATAACCGGAATCTGAGCCCAACACGCCATCCACTGGGCCACCACGGTCCTATGTTCAGGACGTTCAACAGTCTAATACCAAAAACTGTCAAGACTCCCAGTGTACCACGACACTGGCCACCATTTTTTGTCAGTCAAGATCCCCTAGTGTACCATGGCACTGGCCACCATTATTTGTCAATCAAGACCCCTAGTGTACCATGACACTGGCCACCATTATTTGTCACTCAAGACCCCTAGTTTACCATGACACTGGCCACCATTATTGTCAGTCAAGACCCCCAAGTGTACCATGACACTGGCCACCATTATTTGTCAGTCAAGACCCCTAGTGTACCATGACACTGGCCCTACTTATTTGTCAGTCAAGACCCCTAGTGTACCATGACACTGGCCACTATTATTTTTCGGTAAAGACCTCTAGTGTACCATGACACTGGCCACCACTATTTGTCGTTCAAGACCCCTAGTGTAACATGACACTGGCCACCATTTTTTGTCAGTCAAGATCCCCTAGTGTACCATGGCACTGGCCACCATTATTTGTCAATCAAGACCCCTAGTGTACCATGACACTGGCCACCATTATTTGTCAATCAAGACCCCTAGTGTACCATGACACTGGCCACAATTATTTGTCACTCAAGACCCCTAGTTTACCATGACACTGGCCACCATTATTGTCAGTCAAGCCCCCAAGTGTGACACTGGCCACCATTATTTGTCAGTCAAGACCCCTAGTGTACCATGACACTGGCCATACTTATTTGTCAGTCAAGATCCCCTAGTGTACCATGGCACTGGCCACCATTATTTGTCAATCAAGACCCCTAGTGTACCATGACACTGGCCACCATTATTTGTCACTCAAGACCCCTAGTTTACCATGACACTGGCCACCATTATTGTCAGTCAAGACCCCCAAGTGTACCATGACACTGGCCACCATTATTTGTTAGTCAAGACCCCTAGTGTACCATGACACTGGCCCTACTTATTTGTCAGTCAAGACCCCTAGTGTACCATGACACTGGCCACTATTATTTTTCGGTAAAGACCTCTAGTGTACCATGACACTGGCCACCACTATTTGTCGTTCAAGACCCCTAGTGTAACATGACACTGGCCACCATTTTTTGTCAGTCAAGATCCCCTAGTGTACCATGGCACTGGCCACCATTATTTGTCAATCAAGACCCCTAGTGTACCATGACACTGGCCACCATTATTTGTCAATCAAGACCCCTAGTGTACCATGACACTGGCCACAATTATTTGTCACTCAAGACCCCTAGTTTACCATGACACTGGCCACCATTATTGTCAGTCAAGCCCCCAAGTGTGACACTGGCCACCATTATTTGTCAGTCAAGACCCCTAGTGTACCATGACACTGGCCATACTTATTTGTCAGTCAAGACCCCTAGTGTACCATGACACTGGCCATTATTTTTTTTCGGTCAAGACCTCTAGTGTACCATGACACTGGCCACTACTATTTGTCGTTCAAGACCCCTAGTGTAACATGACACTGGCCACCATTACTAGTCAGTCAAGACCCCTAGTGTACTATGACACTGGTCACCATTATTTGTAAGTCAAGTCCCCTAGTGTAACATGACACTGGCCACCATTATTTGTCAGTCAAGAGCTCTAGTACACCATGACACTGGCCACCATTATTTGTCAGGCAAGACCCTTAGTGTACCATGACACTGGCCACCATTATTTGTCAGTCAAGACCCCTAGTGTACCATGACACTGGCAACCATTATTTGTCAGTCAAGCCCCCTAGTGTACCATGATACTGGCCACCTATATTTGTCAGTCAAGACCCCTAGTGTACTATGACACTGGCCACCATTATTTGTCAGTCAAGACCCCTAGTGTACCATGACACTGGCCACAATTATTTGTCAGTCAAGACCCCCAGTGTACCATGACACAGGTCAGTATTGTCTGTCAGTCGAAATCCCCAGTTTACCGTGACATTGGTCAGTATTGTCTGTCAGTCAAGACCCCCGGTTTACCATGACACTGGTCAATATTGTTTGTCAGTCAAGACCCCCAGTGTACCATAACACTGGCCACCATTAATTGTCAGTCAACGCCCCTAGTGTATCATGGCACTGGCCATTATTGTTTGCAAGCCTATACCCCTAGTACTCCATAACACTGGCCACCATTATTTGTCAGTCTAGACCTCTAGTGTACCATGACACTGGCCACCATTCTTTGTCAGTCTAGACCTCTAGTGTACCATGACACTGGCCACCATAATTTGTCAGTCTAGACCTCTAGTGTACCATGACACTGGCCACCATTATTTGTCAGTCAAGACCCCTAGTGTACAATGACACTGGCCACCATTATTTGTCAGTCAAGACCCCTAGTGTACCATGACACTGGCCACCATTATTTGTCAGTCAAGACCCATAGTGTACCATGACACTGGCCACCATTATTTGTCAGTCAAGACCTCTAGTGTATCATGACACTGGCCACCATTATTTGTCAGTCTAGACCTCTAGTGTACCATGGCACTGGCCACCATTATTTGTCAGTCAAGACCCCTAGTTTACCATGAAACTGGCCACCATTATTTGTCAGTCAAGACCCCTAGTTTACCATGAAACTGGCCACCATTTTTTGTCAGTCAAGACCCATAGTGAACCATGACACTGGCCACCATTATTTGTCAATCAAGACCCCTAGTGTACAATGACACTGGCCAACATTATTTGTCAGTCAAGACCCCTAGTGTACTATGACACTGGCCACCATTATTTGTCAGTCAGACCCCTAGTGTACCATGAAACTGGCCACCATTATTTGTCAGTCAAGACCCATAGTGAACCATGACACTGGCCACCATTATTTGTCAGTCAAGACCCCTAGTGTATCATGACACTGGCCACCATTATTTGTCAGTCTGGACCTCTAGTGTACCATAGCACTGGCCACTATTATTTGTCAGTCAAGAACCCTAGTTTACCATGACACTGGCCACCATTATTTGTCAGTCAAGACCCCTAGTGTACCATGACACTGGCCACCATTATTTGTCAGTCTGGACCTCTAGTGTACCATAGCACTGGCCACTATTATTTGTCAGTCAAGAACCCTAGTTTACCATGACACTGGCCACCATTATTTGTCAGTCAAGACCCCTAGTGTACCATGACACTGGCCACCATTATTTGTCAGTCATGACCCCTAGTGTACCATGGCACAGGTCATTATTGTTTGCAATCCAATACCCCTAGTACCCCATTACACTGGCCACCATTATTTGTCAGTCAAGACCCCTAGTTTACCATGACACTGGCCACCATTATTTGTCAGTCAAGACCCGTAGTGTACCATGACACTGGGCACCATTATTTGTCATTCAAGACCCGTAGTGTTCCATGACACTGGCCACCATTATTTGTCATTCAAGACCCGTAGTGTACCATGACACTGGCCACCATTATTTGTCAGTCAAGACCCCTAGTGTACCTTGACACTGGCCACCATTATTTGTCAGTTAAGACCCCTAGGTTACCATGACACTGGCCACCATTATTTGTCAGTCTAGACCTCTAGTGTACCATGACACTGGCCACCAGTATTTGTCAGTCAAGACCCCTAGTGTACCATGACACTGGCTACCATTATTTGTCAGTCAAGACCCCTAGTGTACCATGACACTGGCCACCATTATTTGTCAGTCAAGACCCCTAGTGTACCTTGACACTGGCCACCATTATTTGTCAGTCAAGACCCCTATGTACCATGACACTGGCTACCATTATTTGTCAGTCAAGACCCCTAGTGTACCATGACACTGGCCACCATTATTTGTCAGTCAAGACCCCTAGTGTACCATAACACTGGCTACCTTTATTTGTCAGTCAAGACCCCTAGTGTACCATGACACTGGCCACCATTATTTGTCAGTCAGACCCCTAGTGTACTATGACACTGACCACCATTATTTGTCAGTCAGACCACTAGTGTACCATGACACTGGCCACCATTATTTGTCAGTCAGACCCCTAGTGTACTATGACACTGGCCACCATTATTTGTCAGTCTGGACCTCTAGTGTACTATGACACTGGCCACCATTATTTGTCAGTCTGGACCTCTAGTGTACTATGACACTGGCCACCATTATTTGTCAGTCAGACCCCTAGTGTACCATGACACTGGCCACCATTATTTGTCAGTCAGACCCCTTGTGTACTATGACACTGGCCACCATTGTTTGTCAGTCAGACCCCTAGTGTACCATGACACTGGCCACCATTATTTGTCAGTCAGACCCCTAATGTACTATGACACTGGCCACCATTATTTGTCAGTCAGACCCCTAGTGTACTATGACACTGGCCACCATTATTTGTCAGTCAGACCCCTAGTGTACCATGACACTCGCCACCATTATTTGTCAGTCAAGACCCCTAGTGTACCTTGACACTGGCCACCATTATTTGTCAGTTAAGACCCCTAGGTTACCATGACACTGGCCACCATTATTTGTCAGTCTAGACCTCTAGTGTACCATGACATTGGCCACCATTATTTGTCAGTCAAGACCCCTATAGTACCATGACACTGGCTACCATTATTTGTCAGTCAAGACCCCTAGTGTACCATGACACTGGCCACCATTATTTGTCAGTCAAGACCCCTAGTGTACCATGACACTGGCTACCATTATTTGTCAGTCAAGACCCCTAGTGTACCATGACACTGGCCACTATTATTTGTCAGTCAAGACCCCTAGTGTACCATGACACTGGCCACCATTATTTGTCAGTCAAGACCCCTAGCGTACCATTACACTGGCCACCATTATTTGTCAGTCAAGACCCCTAATGTACCATGAGACTGACCACCATTATTTGTCAGTCAAGACCCCTAGTGTACCATGACACTCGCCACCATTATTTGTCAGCCAAGACCCCTAGTGTACCATGACACTGGCCACTATTTTGTGACAGCCAAGTCACCTAGTGTACCATGACACTGGCCAATATGGTTTGCAAGACAAGGCCCCTAGAGTATCATGGCACTGGTCACTATTGTTTGCAAGCCAAGATCCCAAGTGTACCATGACACTGGCCAATTTTGTTTGCAAGCCAAGATTCCTAGTGTACCATGACACTGGCCACTATTTTGTCAGTCAAAGCCCCCAGTGTACCATAACACTGGACACTGTTTTAGTCAGTCAAACCCTCTAGTGTACCAGGACACTGACCCCTACTGTTTGTCAGTGAAGATTCCTAGTGTATCATGCCACTGACTTTTATTCGACTTCCTGTCGTCTGAGCCAGTTTTAGCTTAATGTCGATGCATGTGCGTGTTTTGATGTTATTTGCATGTTTTAGTATATCTGAGTTTTTTTAATCTCCATTTGTCCTGACTGCCCACGTACCTCTTCTTGTTCTAACGAGCGTATCATGCTACAGTCATTTCATAATATAAAATGACACTGTTCACACACAACCTTACTGATCCAACTACTTCCCTAAGCTAGACACGTGTTTTAATGTTAAAAGTAGACATTATTTTTTAACAAATGAGTCTAGCTTAGGAAAGTAGTCTGGGTGTAAATGTAAACAGTTTTCAAATTCATTCCTATGTAACTTTTTTATTGCAGAATTATCTCAAATAGCCGTTTAACCTTCATTGCCGAGGACGCATTCAAGTACAACAAAAATCTACGTATTCTGTGAGTTTTAAATTTTACATAAAAACATTTGTATAAAATAATTAAATGCTGCTGATGAAGATAATTCGGGTGAGGATGTGATGATGATCATGATAAATATGATCATAATAATAATAAAGCTTCAAAAACGATGATGATGAAGGTGACGATAATGATGATGATGATGATGGTGACTATCCTAACGATGATGACGATGATGATGATGATGATGATGATGATGTTGATGTTGATGATGATGAAGGTGACGATAATGATGATGATGATGGTGATGATGATGATTGTTATGATGATGGTGATGATGATGATGCTGATAACTATTCTAAAGATGATGACGATATGACGACTATGATGACGAGGATGTCGATGATGACGGTTATTATTATGATGATGATGGTGATGATGATGGTGATGATGATGATGATGATGTTGATGATAATGATGATGATGACGATGATGACGGTTAGTATTATGATGATGATGATGATGATGATGATGATGATGATGATGATGATGATGATGATGATGATGATGATGATGATGATGTTGATGATGATGATGACGATGATGACGGTTATTATTATGATGATGATGATGATGATGATGATGTTGATGACGATGATGACGATGATGATCTATGATGATGACATATGAGAGGAGGGGGAAAAGGTGGAGGAGGAGGAGGAGGAGGAAGAGAAGGAGTGCAAGGAATTATTTTCTGATTTCCTTTCACTCGTGAGTATTCAAGGGATATACTACTGATGATAAATCAGGATGCTGATTATGTTAAGGACGCGATGCAATGTAGAATATGGATAGATATGTGTAAACGTAATTATTTATTTTAAATGTATTTGCAGAAATCTTAGAAACAACAGTTTAAGTACCTTATCATGGCGAATAAACGACGGTATATTCCTGATTGATTTGTAAGTATGATTATTATCAAACTTGGTATACTCACTGTATAATGCAAAAGGGACAACATGACGCATGTGCATCAGCAAATGATAGCATACATTATGTTTGTTGTTAGCTACGTGATATTTAACAAGAAGCACAAGAAGTTGTGATGACTGCACTGACCATTTCACTTTCTTAAAAGTTTATGTGAACTCTCGTGAAGTGTGCTTGAAATTACCACTGTATGAGCCATCTATCGACTGTGTGACAAATAAACAAATCCAGGAGCTTTTTGTAACGCAGTAAACAACAACATAATCAGGGTCCAACGTGGATCAGACTCAGTGTCGTACCCATTCAGCGATGTAATGGTACATATATGCCGCATAGTATCGTACTCATCCAACGTTGTAATGGTACAGATATGCCGCTTAGTGTCGTACTCATCCAACGTTGTAATGGTACAGATATGCCGCTTAGTGTCGTACTCATCAAACGTTGTAATGGTACAGATATGCCGCATAGTGTCGTACTCATCCAACGTTGTAATGGTACAGATATGCCGCTTAGTGTCGTACACATCCAACGTTGTAATGGTACAGATATGCCGCATAGTGTCGTACTCATCCAACGTTGTAATGGTACAGATATGCCGCTTAGTGTCGTACACATCCAACGTTGTAATGGTACAGATATGCCGCATAGTGTCGTACTCATCCAACGTCACACAACAATACACAGATACTAGTCCAGACATTGTGCCTATAATCGTCGGGTAGGACGCCTGTCGTAGGTGGAGGGACTATATTCCTTAGAAATAAACACACACACACACGTCATGCTTTTGAACGAATAACTGTGGTGTCAAAGTACTTTAAGTTTAATTCATTACGACGTGATATTATAGTTATATAATTCGGTTTCGCAACATGATTATTGTAAGTAACATATGTGAGTAACGTATAGATGGCTTTACCTTTATTTACAATGTTAACACCAACGTCTGCTCATTGTCTTGTAAATTCATTTACTGTCTTGTTAAAACAATATTTAGTGAACATTCAGTACCGTTAAGTTAACGGTCGTCAAGGGCAGTACGTCTGTTGAGCCGACTGTGTCTAATTTTCTTATTCAAAATAGTTATAATACAAACATTCTGACATTCTGTATAAACACATAAACAAGTTGAATTTTCTTTATTTTTTTTAAAATAAAAAAAATCCGGCAATATCCACTGGCACTGGAGCCGCAGATATTATATAAAAAACAACAACAAAAAAAACGATATCCCCCTATTACCTATATAACACATGGTAGACATCTTTGATATGACCAACCTCGTTTCGAAGGCTGAATCTTTGTCAAATTACAGAATTGATTCAAATCCTCTACACAGTTCGTTAGGTCTGACTCTCAATTATCACATTAAATTCACAGTTCGTACGAAAACACACGCTGTGCGGAGAAATTTAAGTAAAATCGCCGATTTCTGCCGTAATAACATTTCCTACCTGACCCGCACTTCCGGCTGTACTAACTTCTCGAATATTTAATTGTTTTTACAACCGAGACTTGATTAGTCTAGATCATCTGCGACGATTGCTTGTTTTCAAGACAAACGTTTGTTATCACAATCAAGCGTCGAAGATGATCAAGACTAATCAAGTATCATTTGCACAAACAGTTAAATATTCGAGAAGTTGCGAATGGGTCTTTGTAACTGGTGATCCTATTGGGCATTCGGAACTTCTCGATAAAACCGGAAGTACGGGTCAGGTAGGAAATGTTATTACGGTAGAAATCGGCGATTTTTACTTAAATTTCTCCGCACAGCTTGCGTTTTCGTACGAACTGTGAATTTAATGTGATAAATGAGAGTCAGACCTAACGAACTGTGTAGAGGATTTGAATCAATTCTGTAATTTGACAAAGATTCAGCCTTCGAAACGAGGTTGGTCATATCAAAGATGTCTACCATGTGTTATATAGGTAATAGGGAGATATCTTTGTTTCTTCTTTTTTTTTATATAATATCTGCGGCTCCAGTGCCAGTGGCAATATCGCTGCAACGCATGTTTTGACATTTTCTTATTGTCAAACTTGTCACAGATCTTAATAAACAAACCTGAATGTGGTGATTCTCCAATAATATTTAGTTGAGTTATTGCGAAAACAAGCTAAAAATTGCTTATTTTGACATTAGTGACCTTGAATAATTGTTTCAAGTCAAACATGAATAAAATGTCTCTAATTGTCAAAAAACACAAACTATCTTGTATTTGTTATGAAATATCAGCCGTCTATTTATCGATTATGTTACGCATCTGGTATCTGACTTTTTTGATGTTCGTCGAATTGAAACTACTTCAAACGTGATTCACATGATTTAGTACCAGATAAAGTATAGTTCATATGATTTAGTACCAGATGAAGTATAGTTCACATGATTTAGTACCATGTGAAGTATAGTTCACATGATTTAGTACCAGGTGAAGTATAGTTCACATGATTTAGTACCAGATAAAATATAGTTCACATGATTTAGTACAGATGAAGTATAGTTCACATGATTTAGTACCAGATGAAGTATAGTTCACATGATTTAGTACTAGATAATATATAGTTCACATGATTTAGTACCAGATGAAGTATAGTTCACATGATTTAGTACCAGATAAAGTATAGTTCACATGATTTAGTACCATGTGAAGTATAGTTCACACGTTTTAGTACCAGATAAAGTATAGTTCACATGATTTAGTACCAGATGAAATATATACTGTGGCTTTAACAACCATTGCTTGTACACTCTATATCTTTCTCCAGAGCAATTCAGCAGAACCCGATAGAGTGCAACTGTAGTGTTTTATGGTTACAGCGAATTCTCGAAAACAAAGGCACAAGATCATTCCTCGGTGATGACCCAGAGGTACTTAAGTGCAGAAATGGCGATAGTCTGCTGAGAACGGTGATCAGCATGTGCGGTAATATATAAGCAGTGCCTTTTTAATCTTTATATATTTGGGGTCGTGACAAAGGAAAACGTGTGAAAAGGCAAAACAGGTCACAAACGGTTAAACTAAGACTCGAAGCGGGAAAATGGGTTAAAACCATTCGGAAAGTTGGAAGAAAATCCAAATAATTGCGGAGTTGGGGAACCGACAGTTTCGGGAAGACGAAAGATCAGACCCTTTGCCAGTCCTTGTCTTATATGTTGTCTGGTCATTTCATGTCATAAATTGCTTTTAAAAAAAGGGATATAATTCATTGATTCTTCTTGCATGTATTTAATAATTGGTGTTGTCATAGGTCTTGGACCCTATCGATACGATGTCTTCATTTCTACACGACTTTCCAAACACATGGCTTTTGAGATTATCCAGTCCTTAAGATTTGCTCATTGCTCGATGATTCGCTTGTTGTGGCTTTGTTGAGATATGTACTTCCGCTGATGTTAATGCTATTGTCCAGACAGCGAAACAGGAAAAAATTAATGATGTTTTTAAGAATAATTCGATAGACCGCCAACAATAGTCCAAACAAATATGTTTTTGAAAAGTTCAGTACACAAAGGAGTTAGCCCCCTTTTCCTTAAACATGCATTTTGGCCACGCAAAAACAAGAGGTCAATGACCTTGAAGCTCTACTGATAGGGTTTTGATAGCTAGATAAGCATTCCTGTGAAGTTTCATGAAAATCCGTCAAGTAGTTTCAGAGGAGTAGTCGCTACAAGTTTTCATTATATAACTCTATGTAAACGAAGATGGCCGCTGGTGGCCATGTTTAACGTCAAATCAAAATAGTTTTTGACAAAGACCAACATCATTCATGCTGATCATTTTAGAAAAAGTCCCATATCAATATCACTAATAGTTTTCGAGAAGAAGTCGCTACAAACTTGTTTTTTGAAAATCTAGTTTTAGCCGTTGCGGCCATTTTGAATTTCCGGCCGACCTGAAGTTTTGCTAGGATCAATTAGACATCAAGAGCAACATTCCTGTGAAGTTTCATGGAAATACGTGCAGTAGTTTCAGAGGAGTAGTCGCTACAAGTTTTTACTAAATAATTCTATGTAAACAAAGATGGCCGCTGGCAGCCATGTTTAACGTCGAATCAAAACGATTTTCAACAAGGACCAACATCATGTCATGCTGATCAATTTAGAAAAAGTCCCATATCAATATCACTTAGAGTTTTCAAGAAGTAGTCGCTACAAACTTGTTTTTTAAAAATATATTTTTAGATTTGGCGGCCATCTTGGATTTCACATCAACATGAATTTTTGCTAGGATGAACTAGACTTCATGAGCAACATTTCTGGAAAGTTTCAAGAAAATCTATTTAGTAGTTTCAGAGGAGTAGTCGCTACAAAAAAAAGTTTACGGACAGACGGACAGACGGACGACGGACACCGCACCGCGGCATAAGCTCTGCTGATCTCTGATCAGTAGAGCTAACAAAATAAATCTACGAAAATTACCGATTATTGTCGGAGACAATATTCTCTATATGTTCCTTATCAAAAAATCACAAAAAAAGGATAACACATATTGTGTAGATGGCAGCTTTTGATTATCAACATTCATCAAAATAACCTCCCTTTAACATTTCCATATAATTTGAAACTGTTTAATGCGATATCTAGTACTTATTTAAGTGTGCTTACAAACATCAAAAATTGTGTTATTAAAACGCTGTTTACATTCACCTACCGAATGTTGTTGACTTGATTGCTATACATGCAATATTATACTCACGATCAATGAAAACGTGCCACAAAATAAATCCGTTTAACATGTTTAAAAGTTATAATTTGAGGCATTTTGGACAAAATATGATATAATCCACATAACGAGTCGACATTTAACATTTTTACGTGCATATCTTGATGTAGTGCATTCCACATCGGAGTTATGAAATGCAACTGCATTTCCGGTTTTCTTCAGTTACCATGGTTACGTCCCACAAAAAATCATTTTAAAATCATTCATGGCATAATACTGTCAGACGCCAACCAGTAAAAAGGCCAGTAAAACCAAATGGAATTTATTCCGAGACAGATTAATTTAGCTTGAAATTTAGTTTTCTTTTTTATGAATATCCATAGCAAACAATGTTAAATGACAAGGTAAATAACTGCGTAACTTCTTGTCATAAAACATGTGAGACAAGTAAGGTATCAAGATTCAGTACTTAAAAAAACAATATTGGTTCAGCGGCCTTTTTTCCAAATGGTTAGCGAATAATCCAACAGTTTAAACATATGGAGTTAATGGTGCGTTTTCATTGACCGCCAGTATATACTAATCAAAGTCTGCTAAGCACCAAACCTTTTTCCCCTTTTGTTGAACCCAGAAGAAGGATATTTATGTTTTCTTTTATATGGTTTAAGGATAGCTACGTTGAGTATAGAATGATAAAATGCATTAATCGTAAAACAAAATAAGTTGTTGAGTTTTATGCTGTTGGTAAAATCAGCCACCGTAAAATGTGGATTTGAAATCTTGGTGCTTAGCAAACTTTGTTGTAGATATGAATATTGATTACATAGAGGATCTGACATGAGTTGTCATTTCATACAAAATTTTATTAAACGAGTTCAGGAATGTGTTATTAAGCGAGCCTTTTTATCACATGGCTCAAAAACGACAAGAAACTACACATTATTGCTTGTGGTGAATCTACATACGGCGGACTGTTACCTTCACAACATCGCCGATTCAGTGCTATATCCACGGACTCCACGGACTAAACAGGTGTTCCGGGACATTGACTAGACGAAGGTACTGACACTGCACTTGATTCGGTCGCCTTGTATTACACATGGTTAATATAAGGAAATACGTAATGGGTATATTATACGGAATACAAGCAGTTCCATGTGATAAAGATCTGCTAAGGCTGTACTGTTTAAGTCAGTCTATGCCAGATGGAGTTGTGTGATATTCTTCACTGAATTTCTGGCAGTCCCTTTAACAAAAGTTTCACTAATGCCTATCAGTTTTGTTGCATTAACATGTATATTTAAATCGTATATGTGTAGATCACTATGAATAATTGAATTATATTTCTATACATTCAGTGCCGCCCAAGATTGACATCAAACCTAGTGTTGTTATCGTCAACGCCACCGACGAGGTGGTCGTCACGTGCTCTGGTTCAGGGTACCCACCTCCACGGATTTACTGGAACCTTTCAGGGATTAAATCTAACGTTTCTGTTACTCCATCAAACGACGGTCTCGTGCAAGAACTGCACGTGTACAGCGCTAGTCCATACGATAATGGTTGGATTTCCTGTATTGGTGAAAATGTGGCAACAAGAACTAAAATGACATTCCGATTTGAAGTACAAGGTAAATAACAAAACTGCTGTGTGCGTGCGCGCGCGCGCGTGTGTGTGGGTTTCAAATCTGAAAAAACAAATATCACTCGTCAATTAATAATATCACTCTTCAATTAATTGGACGAGAAACTGTAATAGTTTAAATCAATTATACTATGCCTATAACATATGTATTAGACCATAGGTTTTCTGGGTTGGTTAAGTAAATGAAACTTGTATCGTAAGAAATTCATTTCATTGTCCTTCCAAAAACAATAGAATTAGAATTGCATTCGTTTCATTGTAAAACAATTTATTATAATTTATTTCAATTTATTTCATAAATGTCAGCACGACGGATGATCAAACAGTGTCTTTGATTTACCTAATGTATGCAAAATATATGTCGACTATGTATAGCAAGATTTCGATGTATAAATTAGTCACTGAATGAGATACGGTCACCATGGCGAGACAACGAGCAATCGGGCATTTTTTTATTTCAAATCTATGAAAACAACATTTCAAGTATACGTGTGTAGTTGTTGCTTACATCCATAATTAATGCGAATTAATTTTAGCAATTACCATTCAGTATAAGGTCAATGTATCAATTTATTATGCATTACATAAATTGGAAGTTAGCACGTCTTTCGTAGTTTGACTCTTGACTTATCTTAACTCCAACCCTAACTCAGCCGACTAACCCTAGCCGAACGAACGTCAAACGCCGACTACAAACTTCGCGCTTACTTCCCACAGTTAATATTTCAATAATAACATAGTACTAGAGCTGACTATAGATCCCACTCCCCCCTCCCCCCACCCCCACTCCCGCCTGGGGGAATTGTGTAGTGTATGATTTTCTGAAAGCGATATATAAAATGATTTCAAAATGAGACATGTCTGCCATCTGAACGTTGGGGCGTTTGTTTGTAACGCACATGACGGTAATCGGTTACCATAACAATTCCAAAATACGTTCAATAAACTTGAATATGAGTAAAAAATTTGCATTTGAACAACAAATACTGCCTATAGTTATGTTATGTATGAATTGTTTAATTTAGACAACCTTTTCAACATAATTAAAATATGAAAATATACTGTAGTTTACGTTACACCCTGTTCATAAATACAGCTATCATAAATACAGCTAACAATAACTAGGCTGTAAGTTACCAAAAGACGCACCCCACCCTGGGAGAATTTTGAAGGATATATTTTCTCAGAGGATATGAAATTTGCTACAAAATGAAGTATGTTTGCCAAAACAGAGTGGGGGCATAATGGCGTGACCTCCATTCGAAATACGTTACCATTATTGTGTTTAGCAAATATAACCCAGTTTACACTAAAACAATAAAATGTTTACATTCAACAAAATATGTATATCTTATCTTATCTTTTTTTATCAAAAAAGTTAAAAATCAAAATCAAATGCAATAAAACATTTCCTAAAGACAATGTAGTTTATGTTACTGAAAATTAACGAGGAAATTTACATTCCCATTTAACGTTATTGTCATATTAAATGTTTCCATAAATAAAGGTTCTAGTTCTTTACTTAAACAATGACTATTTTAATAATAAAATGATATTCGTTAAGCAAATATATCAATGAAAAAATAAATAAATAAATAAATAAATAAATAAATAAATAAATAAATAAATAAATAAATCAATCAATCATTCAATCAATCAATCAATCAATCAATCAATCAATCAATCAATAAAAATAAAAATAATAAAATAATAAAATAAAAAATAAAATAAAATAAAATAAAATAATAAAATAAAATAAAATAATAAAATAAAATAAAATAAAATAAAATAAATAAAATAAAATAAAATAAAATAAAATAAAATAAAATAAAATAAAATAAAATAAAATAAAATAAAATTAAAATAAAATAAAATAAAATAAAATAAAATAAAATAAAATAAAATAAAATAAATCAAATAATAAAATCAAATAATAAAATCAAATAATCAAATCAAATCAAATCAAATCAAATAATAAAATAAAATAAAATAAAATAAAAAAAAAATAAAATAAAAAATAGATAAATAAATAAATAATAAAAAATGATATAAGTTATGATATGTAAAATAAACTCGAAATTTACGTTACCATTTAAAGTTATATGTAATATGAGACGTTTCAAGAAATAAAGGTGCTAGTATTTTACTTTTAGCTATGACCTTTTTAAAAAATGTAATGCAATTCCTTAGTACACATCAATAAATAAATATAATATTTAATAAGGTACATAAATCAGAAAAAATGTAGTTGCCGAGGTAGAATACAATCACTGCAAATCCCGATAGAGGCAGAGAAGTAGAACCCCCTCCCCCTCACCCCACCCCCACCCCCACCCCACCACACACACACACACACACACACACCCACCACCTTCATGTTCATTTTGTCATTTTTTATCATGCTCATTCAAGTTTTCTTCATGACACCGCATATGCAAATGTGGAAACGTGGCTCCATCGAATCCATTGGAGTGTCTACAATAGAATTTTCAGAAACTCTGCAGTTCTGCAGGTTAGATGGTTCTAGGCCCATTCTCCATATTTTTTCTAGATGTAAATGGAGGATGGGACTGGCATGTTCGTCCTTGTTTGGCGCCATATAACCTTTCTTGTGTTGGTGCGCCATAAAAACCAAATTCAATTCAATTCAATTCTTCAATACCGGTACGTCATATAATACACGGACAAGACATGAAAACAAACTGTTAATGAAACGTAATACATGTATATACAATCATATCGTAAATTAACTGTAAAATTATAGCATTGATTATATCAATCAATGT
Source organism: Cyrtodaria siliqua (assembly GCA_037043455.1). Lineage (NCBI taxonomy): Eukaryota > Metazoa > Mollusca > Bivalvia > Adapedonta > Hiatellidae > Cyrtodaria > Cyrtodaria siliqua. The sequence goes on along the minus strand of JAWPHD010004325.1, from coordinate 76,792 downwards.
AGATAAATCAACGACTTTTATAATTGTACAGTGGATTTAAGTTGTGCTTTTCTGTATTTGTTATTATTATATAACCTATAAATAGACGCGTTTTCATTGGCTAAAAAGTAATTTTTTAGAAAAAATATCTAGCGATATTGACCTGTTTTTTTGATATTGACCTGTTTTTTTGATATTGACCTGTTTTATATAATTGTTTTTTTGATATTGACCTGTTTTATATAATTGTAAATTGAGGGTTATATAATAAAACAGTTATGGACTTTTCAGCTGTTATACATGATGTTGATATGCACCAAAAAATCATTATTGACCTCGGCTATCGCCTCGGTCAATAATGATTTTTTTGGTGCATATCACATCATGTATAACAGCTGAAAAGTCCATAATTGTATAATATACTTTCTGCATTTCATAGCGGCGCCTATTATCCTTGAAATCTACTTGTTGAAGAAGCCGAGATTTTTCGACTGCATCGAGTACTCCGTGATCAGCGACCCGGAACCAACTCTGCGTTGGCTGAAGGATGGTATCACCATTGACAATATGAGCAATGAAACGTCCATTGTCCACAATCCTAGGATCCTCGCACCGGATTCATCCAACGGTAAAGCCTCGATCTTATTGTACATGAATGAAAGGTTATCATTTGACAAAAATAATCAAATAACGTAGGTTAAACTCCGGCATGTAACCAGGCGCAACGTGCTGAATGTAGATTCATTTATATACTTAAAAAATATAAGTTGAACACTGTATATGAAGCAATATGAAAGCATTGGCATGACACATGGGTTGTTCTTTCTCTCTTATACTTTGTGATCCATGGTGAGTATTAGAGTTATCTCCCATTTAGTTAAAACAGCATAATTTATACATATATAAACTAATATTATCAAGAAGCGTGTACAACTTTAATAAATCAATGTTCTCTGTTTAAACTGTTAAAATCTGCAATATAAGGAAATAATGAACCAAAGTTTTAGCGAACTAACTATACTTCTGTAAAGCAGTTAAATAAAAGTCTTTTTTTATTTATTCCACACAAATTGTTTGCATATACTCGATAATTATGTTAATTAAGTGAAGAATGACAAGGGAGATTTCGAATCCACGGTCCGAGGTCAAAAGGTCAAATTCTCAAATATGAACATTAAAGCTACAGTTTTTAATAGTACTAAAACATTATTACATGCTGTCAGCTATGAAACATGGTGGAAAAGGTTTTGCAATTTGATGTAGAGATGCTCATCCCCACGGAAAGGGCTTGTGGTCATATGAGGTCAGCATGCATGTTTATTGTTTACTAGTGACCTAAACTCCTCCTACATCAGTTGAAGGAGGTTGCAAAGTAGTTGCCTAGAATGTCAAGATGACAAGCAAGGTTTAGATTCCAGATGCTGACCCCTAGATCCAGAGATCAAGGTCATACAGTCAAATACACTAAAGTGAACATTAATTTAAAGCCACACTTTTTAAGATTTTAATGAAATTTCTTCTCATTTTTAATGTTTTCTTATAGCATGAACTCCTTCTAGCCAATCGAAAGGGTGATATATGGCAGCGAAGTGTATACGTTATACAGCTTGAAATAGGTGAAATTGACCTAATTTCAACATTTTAAATTAAATTAAATTTCGACCTTCATTTTGTCTGACCTTGCAAAGATTGTTGTATTATCAGAAAATGGTTACTGATTTTCTAATGCATCAGAATGTCAACAGTATGATCTTTTTATAAGTATGTTTATCATAACAGATTCAGAGGCAAACTTACTTCCCAACATCTGCTGTTAAACGGATGAATGCATAATTATATAAAATAGGAAAAAGCACAAAAGCAGCAACAGCTGTGGTGAGAATCATTAATCGAGACTACAAGTCTTAGTAACATTTCCCCCTGTAGAAACAGAGGGCAATAATTGTTTAAAAAAACTAATCCTAGTTTAAGCTGTGGTGACGCAGAAAACTGAATTTTATTGTAAACAAACTTGGCATAGATATTCTATGTCAAGTTAGTTTACAACGAAATTCATTTTTCTTTGTATGACATTTCATAAAAATCCTCTAAGTATTAGTTAGAGGCTATGAAGTGAAATTTTAACAATTAAGAAACCCTAAGGGAAGGAGCGCAGCGATTGACCGGGGTTTCTTAATTGTTAAAATTTCACTTCTTAGCCTCTAACTGACTTAGTGTTTGCCCTACTTTTTCCCCGCGCTTCTACGAAACCACGCGCGCTTCTACTAAATCCGCCTCCTTGTGTCCAAACAAGCGCGTGCCGTTTAGTAAGCGATTACTTAATGATTAAAACTGGTGATCGTTAGAAATTTTACATGAATAAGTTCGCCATTTTTTAAAAATTCCTCACCGTCTGATTGGAGGAAAAAGTAGGGCAAACACTAAGCAGTTTCGGAGAATATAACCGTTGCCTGTATATCGATTTAATAAAGACGGCAACTACTCTGATTAAAACAAATTATTTTTTGACAAATTGTATGTCGTAATGAATTATCGTATCACAACCCGTGTGGTTCTTGAGGAAAGGAATTAAGAACTTGCCTAACTCTGGTAACCATCTTATATTCCGCCAGAAGTTAGAATTCATTCTGAACCAACGAGACATTGGGGAGAATATCACGGTCACTGATACATGTCCAGTTTTAGTTAATTGTCAGGCAACTAGAGAAGACACTTACTATTGAAATTTGTGTTTGTCGCAAAACTCAAATACGCTGTTCAGTCAGGTTTTGCTTCAATTCAATAGTCACATACTCTGTACACGATTAAATTAATTCATTCGAAGAACAAGAAATGAATAATTTCCATGTTCCATTTTGTTCAGTGTGTGCTTATTAAGAACATTCTCAACTCCAATATTCCCAACTCCAAATGTTTCTTTCCAATCCAAGATTCTCAACTCCAACTCTCGGTTTTCAACTAACTCATCATCTGTAGTTGCTTAGAGATCATCAGTAGTCTCATGTAATTAATAACTACACATTGTTGTATCATTTGTAATAAAAAGAAAATCAACAAAAGCATATTTTAACATATCTTAGGTCGAGCTGAATTGGAAACATCAAGTAAAGTTGTACCGATTCGGTGTCTTAAAATATAAACTATTTACATCTTGTTTCTTTTGTAATCCATCTTAAATAATGAAAAGAAGAAAGTCTAATATCTCACAATACTATTGCATTTTAATGAACACTTGTCATTGCAACTTTGCAGAAAACAGACAGAAGCTTGTCGAAGGCTGTCTTTCGTTTTCAATGTTTAATTACCATCACAACGGTAATTACACATTGGTGGTCTCGAACTCGTACGGCTCGTCCAACAAAACAGTACCCTACCATCGACCAGCACCAAGTAAGTCTATTATTGTTTGGAATAAGGTGTTTAGCAAACCACATTTAAACAAGTATAAACAAACTAGCAATTTAGTTAGATTTAAAATACGATAAATCACTGTAAATTATATTCTTTTTCTCTTAAATATGTTCAACACACCATAAATCTTCATAACATGATGTCACCTGTCAACACTATAGTAATGTGTACTGTATTATCAAGGAAAGATGTAGAGGATCTCACCTGAGTGCTCATTCATTATTGAATGTATTAAACGAGTTAGGGAAAATGGTGTAATGCGAGGCTCTTGTTTAATAAATATAAATTTTAAGTATTCGTGTCCACTTTCATCAGATTTAAGAGCAATGTCGTCCCAACACATATCACGATGCTTTTGGCAGCTGCGGAGATCAAAATGAACAGTGTTTGTAACATACTATCGGGCGTTGAGGCACCGAACTGTCCTTTCTCCCACACAATTTCATTATCTGTTATAGGATCGCTCTTTTTGGGCAAGCTACCCTTGCCTTCATCCTTAAGTTGTATCTGCTTTTTGGATAAGGTCTGTCTGACTTTAGCAAACCCTGGTCCGGTAGCTATGTACTCACCATACTCGTATCGCCGCAGCTGCCTGTCGAAACTGGCCAGCATGCCCCTAAGGCAGTTTGATTCGTAATCATTACCATCTTGCTTTTTAACACTGACTATGAACGGCTCAACAATGATGCTAGTTCATTGACGGAAATATCCTTAAGGAAACTGTTTTGGTCAAAGTCTTTTATTAGTTTGACATTAAAATCGGCTACTTCCTCCTCTGTATCAATTTTAAATCGAGAGCTCCCTGTCGTCTGCACAGAGCCTGTCGTCTGTTGTCGTCTGCACCGAGCCTGTCGTCTGTTGTCGTCTGCACCGAGCCTGTCGTCTGTTGTCGTCTGCACAGAGCCTGTCGTCTGTTGTCGTCTGCACCGAGCCTGTCGTCTGTTGTCGTCTGCACAGAGCCTGTCGTCTGTTGTCGTCTGCACAGAGCCTGTCGTCTGTTGTCGTCTGCACCGAGCCTGTCGTCTGTTGTCGTCTGCACAGAGCCTGTCGTCTGTTGTCGTCTGCACCGAGCCTGTCGTCTGTTGTCGTCTGCACAGAGCCTGTCGTCTGTTGTCGTCTGCACCGAGCCTGTCGTCTGTTGTCGTCTGCACAGAGCCTGTCGTCTGTTGTCGTCTGCACCGAGCCTGTAGCCGTGGGCTGAGTATGGGTCCTTTGCGGTACAGCAACTAATCTGTCCCTTTCAAAATCGAATTCCAAGTCAATGTCACATAACCTCACAATGTCCCGTAACCTCTAAAATCAGTCTCCGTTACAATTCCATATCCCTTTCCATCAATTTGGACAGTGTTTTTGGTTGATAATTTGTCTCAAGTTTATCTTTATCATCCTCGTGATGCAGTGCTCCAGAAAGGGTCATGTAAGATGTATAATATTCTTTACCATATATATATGAGAGTAATAAGTCAATGAGCATGCTGGAAGAATACTGGAAGTAAAAAAGTAGGGTTGCATGCATTTATAATGACCAGGTAGCGTTATTAAATAGGTCTTCAAACATATAATTGCAGCCCATTGTATTTGGGAGGTAGGTAATTTGTATAGATAACTGTAATCCATCAGACAAACACTTGAATGAGAAAATGGTGTTATTTAACTTTGTGTCGGATGCTGAGGTACGGCCAATAATGCTTTTGCATAAGTAAACATATGAAACCAGTTTGTTTATGATTTGCGTTTTGGTTTTATTTTTGGTTTTACAACAATACTTTCTTTAAAGTGTAATTAGTATAGCTTATTACTTGAATGTGTGTTTTTCTTCTTCATAAAAGTAATTTATAAAGTATTATATAGCTGTACCTTAGAAAATATTCAAGATAACAATTATATTTTAAAAAAAACTATAATCTAGCCTCAATGTGTATTCCTGGGCTAATCAGTCGATGAGGAAGCAAGCTTTCCGTGCTTTTTTTAATGACCAGTGTCCTGTTTTATCAAACATCTTACGATAAGTCTCAAATTTTAAAATCGTTCACTTGTTTCCACCTAAGCATTCAAAGTAGACAATTATGTGTGCACATAGTGCAGAAATATCACATGTACAAGAAAATGAAATGCAATCACGTTTATTTGAAAAGAGGTATTTAAGTGAAGCATTTAAAAAATTGATTTACGATCAAAATGATAGTAAGTTGTTTCATAAAATGGGACCCAGTTAGCGTTGGAAAATAGGTCCTTTACAATAATTCTGGGTTGGCTTTGCGTTGAGTTATGCTACATATCGGTGCCTAGATATGTTGTCAAGGTACTAATCAGACATGTTTAAATATTGTAATCCCACACACAATGTTAAGTATCAGGCCCGTAGCCAGCTCTGAACTTTAATCGAGGAAAATCCCTACATGGCGCAGTCTGAAGACATGTACTCCTGAAAAGCTGTTGATTTCTACATGTGATTTCCTGCATTTTAGTGCATTCCCTGGCCGGATTTTCAGTTTTAAGTCAGACAAATATATTCAAGCATATTTTAGTGATTTTATTTGATATTCCATTAAAATGACAACTTCAGTGTTTGGTATCTTCCTAAAACTCTACCGAGGCAAGGCCTCTGTATGACACAGCGTAGCTACGGACTGGGTATTTTTTACGCTGATCAAACGTTGAACATGTCCTGTAATTGTTTTAATTACAGGACACACGTATATTGTTTCACTCATTTTTGTAAATTGGCATACTGTGTCTTTTGCATACAGTGAATCTATTGAGAATGACACATTAGTATTTATATTTACAGACATTACCCAGCGCAAGAGTAATAGTGGAATATATAGTTACGGAAGAAGCTTTGGTGGTAAAGATAATGTTAACTCCGCGTCAACTCAAAAAGCGGTCAGTGGAACATTTCAGCCGTATGAGGATGATAGCAGCAATGTCAAGGTACGTGTCCTGCCCTCACGTGTCTCCGGTTTGTACTAGGAATGTTCAGGTGCATTTTACCACCTCCACGTGTCTCTGGCTTGTACTAGGAATGTTAAGTTACATTTTACTACCTCCACGTGTCTCTGGCTTGTACTGGAAATGTAAAGGTACAGTTTACCACCTCCACGTGTCTCCGGTTTGTACTAGGAATGTTAAGGTACAGTTTACCACCTCCACGTGTCTTCGGTTTGTACTAGGAATGTTAAGGTACATTTTACCACCTCCACGTGTCTTCGGTTTGTACTAGGAATGTTAAGGTACATTTTACCACCTCCAGGTGTCTCCGGTTTGTACTAGGAATGTTAAGGTACATTTTACCACCTCCACGTGTCTCCGGTTTGTACTAGGAATGTTCAGGTGCATTTTACCACCTCCACGTTTCTATTGTTTGTACCAGGAATGTTCAGGTACATTTTACCACCTCCACGTGCCTCTGGTTTGTACTAGGAATGTTAAGGTACATTTTACCACCTCCACGTGTCTTCGGTTTGTACTAGGAATGTTCAGGTACATTTTACCACCTCCACGTGTCTCTGGCTTGTACTAGGAATGTTAAGGTACATTTTACTACCTCCACGTGTCTCTGGCTTGTACTGGAAATGTTAAGGTACAGTTTACAACCTCCACGTGTCTCCGGTTTGTACTAGGAATGTTAAGGTACATTTTACCACCTCCACGTGTCTCTGGTTTGTACTAGGAATGTTCAGGTGCATTTTACCACCTCCACGTTTCTATTGTTTGTACTAGGAATGTTCAGGTACATTTTACCACCTCCACGTGCCTCTGGTTTGTACTAGGAATGTTAAGGTACAGTTTACCACCTCCACGTGTCTTCGGTTTGTACTAGGAATGTTCAGGTACATTTTACCACCTCCACGTGTCTTTGATTTGTACTAGGAATGTTCAGGTACATTTTACCACCTCCACGTGTCTCCGGTTTGTACTAGGAATGTTAAGGTACATTTATCCACCACCATGGGGGTCTCCGGTTTGTACTAGGAATGTTAAGGTACAGTTTACCACCTACAGGTGTCTCCGGTTTGTACTTGGAATGTTAAAGTATTTTTTACCACCTCCACGTGTCTCCGGTTTGTACTAGGAATGTTCAGGTACATTTTACCACCTCCACGTGTCTCTGGTTTGTACTAGGAATGTTAAGGTACAGTTTACCACCTCCACGTGTCTCCGGTTTGTACTAGGAATGTTCAGGTACATTTTACCACCTCCACGTATCTTTGGTTTGTACTAGGAATGTTCAGGTACATTTTACCACCTCCACGTGTCTCCGGATTGTACTAGGAATGTTAAGGTACATTTTACCACCTCCAGTTGTCTCCGGTTTGTACTAGGAATGTTAAGGTACAGTTTACCACCTCCAGGTGTCTCCGGTTTGTACTTGGAATGTTAAAGTACTTTTTACCACCTCCACGTGTCTCCGGTTTGTACTAGGAATGTTAAGGTACAGTTTACCACCTCCACGTGTCTCTGGCTTGTACTGGAAATGTTAAGGTACAGTTTACCACCTCCACGTGTCTCCGGTTTGTACTAAGAATGTTCAGGTACATTTTACCACCTCCACGTGTCTCTGGTTTGTACTAAGAATGTTAAGGTACAGTTTACCGCCTCCACGTGTCTCCGGTTTGTACTAGGAATGTTCAAGTACATTTTACCACCTCCACGTGTCTTTGGTTTGTACTAGTAATGTTAAGGTACATTTTACCACCTCCAGGTATCTCCGGTTTGTACTTGGAATGTTAAAGTACTTTTTACCACCTCCACGTGTCTCCGGTTTGTACTAGGAATGTTAAGGTAAATGTTACCACCTCCACGTGTCTCCGGTTTGTACTTGGAATGTTAAAGTACTTTTTACCACCTCCACGTGTCTGCGGTTTGTACTAGTAAAGTTAAGGTAAATGTTACTACCTCCACGTGTCTCCGGTTTGTACTAGGAATTTTAAGGTACATTTTACCACCTCTACGTGTCTCCGGTTTGTACTGGGAATGTTAAGTTACATGTTACCACCTCCACGTGTCTGCGGTTTGTACTAGTAATGGTAAGGTAAATGTTACCACCTCCACGTGTCTCCGGTTTGTACTTGGAATGTTAAAGTACTTTTTACCACCTCCACGTGTCTCCGGTTTGTACTAGGAATGTTAAGGTAAATGTTACCACCTCCACGTGTCTCCGGTTTGTACTAGGAATGTTAAGGTAAATGTTACCACCTCCACGTGTCTCCGGTTTGTACTAGGAATTTTAAGGTACATTTTACCACCTCCACGTGTCTCCGGTTTGTACTGGGAATGTTAAGGTACATGTTACCACCTCCACGTGTCTCCGGTTTGTACTAGGAATGTTAAGGTACATTTTACAACCTCCACGTGTCTCCGGTTTGTACTGGGAATGTTAAGGTACATGTTACCACCTCCACGTGTCTCAGGTTTGTACTAGGAATGTTAAGGTACATTTTACCACCTCCACGTGTCTCCGGTTTGTACTGGGAATGTTAAGGTACATGTTACCACCTCCACGTGTCTCCGGTTTGTACTAGGAATGTTAAGGTACATTTTACCACCTCCACGTGTCTCAGGTTTGTACTAGGAATGTTAAGGTACATTTTACCACCTCCACGTGTCTGCGGTTTGTACTAGGAATGTTAAGGTACATGTTACCACCTCCACGTGTCTCCGGTTGGTACTAGGAATGTTAAGGTACATGTTACCACCTCCACGTGTCTCTGATTTTTAAGTGATGATAAGGTACATTTGTGGCCTTTATTTATCCCTGCTATGTAATAGAAATGCATGATGGTGTCTTTTAGCACTTATTATCATGACGTTCCGGTTTAATTATTTTGGGTGGAGTTACGGGACTTCGAAGTTGTTCAAGTCAAGTGTAATGCATTTACAAAAAGATACATTTTTACCACAAAAATATCTTCGGCGGGAGATATGGCTGTCATCGACAGCTTCGTGTTGTTGTTCTAAGCCTTTAATAGCAAGCGAAAAATGCACTATGATTTTCTTAACCCTTTTTTTGTTTATTTGAATTTGTGTTTCATCTATTTTTTACACATATTACTTTACATTTAGCGACATTTCTCCGTGGCCGAATGTTTAACTACGTTGCGTTGTAAACCTTCGCCTCTCACCGCTGCGAGTTCGAATCCCACTGGGAGCTCGACTTGTAAGTGAGGAAGTGTCGATTCTTACGGATGACGCGAGGTGTACAGTACTGGTTCTACCCAGGAAACGTGGGTGGTCTGCCTCCACCACAAAAAATCGACTGTCAAATATAACCTTACATGTGTTGAAAATGACGTAAAACACCATACAAACAAACATTTAACAACAACAGCTTAGAGACGTTAAAAAATACTGTAAGTTGTTTATTCTTAAATTTCTGGCACAGTTTTGTGATTATTAAGGGCGCGATAGTGCTCTTATAACGTTGTGTGTGTGTGTGTGTGTGTGTGTGTGTGTGTGCGTGCGTGCGTGTGGTGGGCGGGGCGATATCGAACTTTCAATATCGTGTCGCAACCCAAATAACATAATATTACATTATTACTAGATATAACGAAGGAGTTTCGTACACAATTTCTGAATGAAGATTGGACAGTCATAACACTGTAAGGCTCCTGGCTCGTTTGTTTAAGATTTGTAATAATGTCTCTTTCTTTTGTCTTCACAGATATACATTATCATTGCTGTTGGTCTTTTGCTGTTCCTCGTCACCATGCTTATTTCAACGTTATGTTACCGGAAATACCGCAAAATGGATTACCGAAAACACCCTGGATCTCGTGGACGGTCACGCGCCCCACAGACACGAGAAAGCATGCCTTTGAACTCATACCATATTGTAGAGAATCCTAACTATTGTCCAAAAAATGAAGACAATATTTTATCAGATTTAGGTAATGTACAATTTTTACTGTACCTTATGTTGAGCATGCTGTTTTCCAAAATGTCGACATATAAGCCATAAATCGATAAGTAAACCACGCACACACAAAATATCTTCGTACAAGTACACATAGTACTATTATATTCAGAAAAGAATCAGAAGAGAAAAAAACACTAAGCATTTGTCAAACAAACAAATTAAGAAGGATGCTAGAGAAAAAATATATATTTATAAAATAAATAGTTTTGACACTTGGATACCCTGGACACTTCCCCTCGTGTTGCGAGGACCGAACGCATTGCTTCACGTTATCAATGATTCCAGTTTCCTTAGACCACTGACTAAACGTAAATTAAAATGTTTTACTTGCTAAAATTTACTTGTATATAGCTTCAATGATAAATGCATTATGTCGTAAGAGAGCTCTGAACATCCAAATAGTATAGTTGTTTAGCGATACTATACATAGCGATGAAATTGAATTTAACAGATCAGCGCTTATGTGTATGTAAAGAGGGCAAAACAAGTAAAAGTGCAGAGTGTGTTCGAAACACCCACACATGCATAATGGTGAATCAACTATATGTTTAAGAAAAAGATGATGGTTCAGAGAACTACACTAAGTACACAGTGATATATGTATATCGATGTTGCTACAATGAACGACAGATTAAAAATGATGTTTAGTAGTGGTAGTAGTAGTAGTAGTAGTATTATTAGTAGCAGTAGCAGTAGCAGTAGCAGTAGCAGTAGTAGTAGCAGTAGTAGTAGTAGTAGCAGTAGCAGCAGTAGTAGTAGTAGTAGTGTTTATATATCCTCGCTGTATTGCATGATGTATTTTAGCGAGCTTTTCCATAGAGGGTTATCGGATGCTGTTGGGTCCAAAGTAGTCTATCATCTCTCGTCCAAAGTGGTTTCTAGTAGAGGTGCAGCATTAGAATTCATGTGAAGATATCCATAGTTGACAATAGAAGATTAAGTTGTAGAATAGAATGTTTTGGCTAATCGGGTCGCCTGAAGAATTGTGAAGTAATTCAATCCGATTGCCGGCTCAAGAAAGTTTCAGCCAATCCGAAAAGAGCATGTCGAATTGTTGAAAGGAGGTGAATCATGTTGATTTGGATCCCCGTGCATTCGCTGCTATCCTATTTCGAGCTCAAACAAAATGGACGAGTTTATTTCAAGCACGCACCATTGCCTGTTAGTTCTAAGTATAAAGCTGATGACAATGGGCAATAATTCCTGTAACTTCGTCCATTCTGTGAAAGCTCCAAATCCCCTGTCGAAATCCGTCCGTTACTAGACGTTGCAGCCGTCGTAGGTTCCATTTGTCACATTCGGGAGCTTGCAGTGACTAGTAGATGATTCCACAACGTGGTGACCATAGACAACGGTGAGTAGATTCCAGACAGCATCACGTGTTTTAGGGTAATCTTGCTCCAGACGGCCGCAACACGTCCTGCCTGTTCGATGGTCTGAACTGGAATGTGAATGATGATACGGGCTTGTGGCCATGATTTACAAGCTTAAATTTGGTAGTTAACTAAGTGTAAACCTATCCCCCCCCACCCCCCCCCCCCACCCCCCCCCCACCCCCCCCATTTGCTTTAGGTACACGCCCACTAGCCTTATATACAGCTTTAGTATCTTTAAGTACTTAAAGGTACGTCTCAACATTTATGACATTCTGGGATTAAATCCTGTCAAACGTTGGTGTTAATTGATTGACACTATACTGTAACTGTGTTTGTTTACAGTTATACAGTAGATATCATTTAGAGTCAAGTTGACTGGTTTGCAATATACAGTAGATCACATTTAGCGTGGTCCTAATTGGATTTGTTTACACAATGCAGTTTATCACAGCAGCTACGGTAAAGTGGAAACCAACTGTAAAGTGTAAACCAATCAATCACCTGTGTTCTAATGTATAATGTAAACCAATCAACACGATTCTAAATGTAATATACTTGTTTCATTAGGGTCGTGTGTCACATTTAGAGTCCTGTTGATTAGTTTACACTATACGTCAGATTTCATTGGATTTATAGAAAAAAACGTGTGTGTGCGTTCGTGCGTATGTGTGAGTGTGTGTGTGTGTGTGCGTGTGCGCGCGTGCGTGTATTTTTCTTTTTCTATTTATGTTTTTTTTTCTTTTTCAGCTATTCGACATATCCGTGCGGAGTTTATCAGTTGCCTGGAGCAGCTTGGAGAAGGAGCATTTGGTAAAGTCTATTTGGGCCGCTGTGACAATATGCCGAAAGAAGGCGAAAATGTGATGGTGGCTATCAAAATGCTTAAAGACAATATGACAGAGGATGCAAAGAAAGACTTCGAACGAGAGGCTGAATTACTTACTAACATCGAGCACAATAACATTGTGACGTTTTACGGCATTTGTATAGAAAATGAAAGTTTTATGATGATATTCGAGTACATGGAAAATGGCGATTTAAATAACTACCTCAGGTAAAACATTTTAATATAAATACACCAATTTGTTTCAGAAAAAATTATGATATTACCCTATACTTAAAGTATGAAATAGATGATGATCATACTTTTTTATTACATATGTTCAACGTCCTATTCAAAATATTTCAAATTTTTAGCTCGACTAGTCGAAGAAAAATGAGAATTATTATATATCCCTTTAAATACGTAGTTTTCATTGGCTAAAAGGCAATAACGTGTAAGACATTAGTATGAACTATTGACGTTAGAACGTTTCCTATCCGGTTTAATCTGGTTTTGCAGCCATAGTCACTTTCTACTTCTGTTTCAGTAATAATTAAAACTATTCATCCTCGGGAATGACTATTGGCCCTCTGCAGTACACGATTGACCTCGACTTCGTCTCGGTCAATAGTTTACTGCTTCAGGTCAATAGTCACTCACTTGGATGAATAGTTTTAACCATTGACCTCAACAGAAGTCGATAGTTGTTTCACCAGCGTACGATTCGGCGTTGGGTTATAGGTTAAGGTTTTCAAGCACGTCCAATTATTTAAAAAACCACTGGTCATACATCACTGATACTTTGAAAGTGTCTTTAGTTCCATCAAGGGCACTGGTAGAAATCCGTTTTGAACAAAACTTCAGTAAAGCTTAGAATATGTCCACAGTACCATCGAGCATGTTTCACAATTCTGCATTGCAGGGACACACGGCAATCTTGATTTTTTAAAAACTCACGGCGTCCCGTTAGTTTTTCTCTTCACTTGCATTTGTTCAATCATTAATAGTAATTGTTAGAATAGTTCAAAGCAAATTGTTTTTATATATTACTAACTTTTTATAATAGTGCATCAATAATATGTTTACAAATTTGGTGAAATAGTGAAGAAAACTGAAATCTCAATTTTTTATTTAATCATATGCAAGCAGTTTTAAAGTCAAAATGACGCAGGATAAGTAAATTGAGGAGCACATTTTAATGTTTGAATAAAACTCAAGATTGCCATGTGTCCCTTTAAGCAAACGTATGGTCATTTTTTGACTTAAAATTGCTGGTGCAATGGTTTTGGCCATGCATTGCAATAGTTGCTTTTAACATATAAATAAAACTTCAGTAAAGGTTAGAATATGTCTTCAAGACCATCCAGGGTACTAGTAGACACATATTCCATAATTCTGTATTGCATTTAAGCAAAATCATGAGACTTTTTCTGGTTAAAGTTTTTTGGCAAGTCTGTGTATACAGAAAGAAAAAGAAACGCACAATGTGTATTTCCGCTATATATTGTATGTTTAATATGCTACTACTGATCGAATGGTACAGGGCGAAATTAGGCCTGTCCTTTCGGAAATAATTTTAAACAGCACCGAACACACCAATGGTTACCCCTTTAATGTTTCATTATCGACAGAAAGCGCATTTGGCTCAAGCAGGTGAGCAAACGTAGGTTTTTAACGTTACAATCTCTTAACATTAAACACAATGCTGAAATGGTTTGACCTTTCAAGCGAAACTTCAACATTTATGAATTTCGAGTAACAAAGTATACTTTGATTATAAGGCCTACTACATGACAGAGCTGTACTTTCTGTAATTAAGTGTAGCCCCTTTTTGTTTCAAGCACGTTGAGATATATCTGGACTATAATGTGGAATAAGGTGTAGTATAGACAATTTATTGAGTATGCGTTTCGTTTTTCCTTTCAGTAAAGTTCAATAGCTGCAAGTCACACATCAGTACACATTGTATCTTCAGTATGATCAATGACGTTCCATAACTAATAACCCCTATATGACTCAGACTTTCTGGAGTTGTTTGGCAAAGTCATGTAGTTCAATACCCAGTAGCCGTACATTTATTCAACTTAACGGAGCTTGACCAGTGTCATCTGTATCATAAAGGACACTTACAGACATATGTTTCATAACTCTGTATTTATCTCAGCAAATATATAGCCATTTTCAACTAAGAATGTGTGGCTATAGTCTTTTTTGGAAGTCCAACTTGTTCAAAACTTACTGCATATCTTAATGAAAGAATGGCAAGCCTATAAATGTCAGTAAACCCATGAACCCACCACAACTACCACCCCAATAAATAAATATATAAATTATGTACTTTATTCTGTTTGATTCCTCTTGAATCACCACGTACAGTTGCCGCTTCCCCGCCCACCGCAACAGCATTGTTTTTCTCTCTAACCCCTCTCCTCTGACAACCCTCCCCCACCAACAATGAACATTTTGATGTTCAATCTAGGGTACCCTATACACAATCCCATCACCTCAACACCACCTATCCTTCAGAAGTTAGAATTTAATTGTGAATAAACTGGCATCAGGTGAACGAGACAGCAAGTGGCGACCACCTTGTTTAAATTTGACTTCGAATAGCCGAGCGTGCTGTCCTCACGACAGTTTTTTTGTGTGTGTTTAAAATACATGTATCTTAAAATGTTGACATGTTTCCACACTTGTAGGAGCCACGGTCCAGATGCGTCAGTGTTTGCAAAACCTGAAAATATTGGTCCAGTTTTAACAGAAATACAGCTTTTACATATTGGTAAATATGTCTATACATTTATATTATGCAGCGTGTTGTAGTAAAACTGTTGCTGAGTATATTTAATTTCTTTTTAATTTTCTTATCTGTCATTTGGGCGATCCGCTAATAAGAATGTGTTACTGCTATTGTTTAATTATTTTAAATTTTGAATCTTGAGCGATTCAGCTTGATTAACACGCATATTGGGAATCATTAACCCACTCCCTCAGAAAATTATCTAAATATCACGTGGCACAGTGCGAACATTTCACAAACTATTTCCCAACTTTAAACACACATATCAGGAAGAGTTTTATAGATACAAGTTTCATTTATGCCAAATCCCATCACAAATTAAATTTTCTTTCCAGTGGTAGTATTTTTATTTTTCTTACATTTAGAGCAAAAAAGGAGTTTGACGGAAACTTTGACTATGTCAAAACGTTGATTTTCAAAAGAAAATCGAAAAACTATGAATTTTAACTTTAAACATCTTTTTATACAATTTTTCATTTTCAAAATAAATCTAAATTATTATAATCCCATTTTGCTATTCATTTTAAATAATCGAATGTATTCTCATCAAACTCAATGAATAACGGAGAGAGGAGATAGAAGGAAAAGTTAAGGTGCCACGTGATATGTTGGTTACTTCATTGGTTAAGATAGGAAATATAGATATGAAAATCGAACAGGAAAAGTAGCATTCAAGGACGACAGTCCTATCTTTTATTAATATGTCTGTGACTCAACTGTTGCTACACATGCCGTACAGACTAAAACGTTAATACGAATATTACAGTTCCTATTACGGCAGTTTTATTGGAAATCTTTGCTTTTTATTGCATTCTCGATCCACATGTTATTGCTCAATAATAAACACACATTTCAAATACTTAACAATAAAAAAGAAAGATATAAAAATCGGACAGGGAAAGTAGCATTCAATGTCGACAGTCAACCACAACACACAAAAAACATACACGCAAACAGACAAACGAGAAGGAAAAAGTAATACAAAATGCAAACGACATCACAAACACAAAAGGGTTGACAATAGGGCTTCTGCCTTGGAACAGTCAGTGGCCAAAAACGCCACTGGGGGGTTTAAACCAGGTTCTAGGGTGCACCAAACCTTACACTAACCCTATTGTCAACCCAATTAAACGGGACAGTGTTAATAAAGAAATCCCCGCTATGACGTATTCTCTAACCAACAAGGCAGCGTTAAAAGGCAATATAAGTAAAACACCTAGATGCTCGTGTATATATAAATACAAAAAATAAAGCCTAGAAAGCCACAATGAAGGTACGCGATTACTTGGCAGAAGCCAGAGCAACAAGAGAATAAACCATTGAGGGCACGACAAGACAAGACCGCGGACAAACATCAAACGCCACCGTCCTAATGGGCTTTAGGTAGGCGTCATCATAGGGTCCACAGCCTGTCCGGTCATCGTACAATTAAAGAGTAAAGCATAGTGGCGAACTGTAAAATGGTCCACCACCAAGCATGCAGTACGTTGCAAAATGATAGGGACATAACCTCTTTTGATAAACCTTTTAACAAGTTTAACAAAGATAGTATGAAAGTGATCATGACCAAGAATCTTACGAAATTTGTAAATCACATCACCATAGAAGTCAGGTTGTGATAGTCCTTGTCGCAGAAGAGTCCTTAAATTACTTTTATATTTGGAAAGAAGATCAGAGTCGATAATAAAATTGTGCCAAGGTTTTACGAAGTTTATGGTAACGGTAACCCTGATGGAGTAGCTTTTTAGTTATACAAAGATTACGAATACTAAAATCCTCAACTCGAGTACAAGCTCTTGAAAAACGAATAAGTTGAGACACATAGACCCCATAAGAAGTTGCTCGTGGAACTTCCCCATCTAAGTGGGGATAATTAACAATGTCAAAATTAAAATCTTCTCTCTTGTCATAGCTTTTGCTAATAATTTCACCATTTTCCATAGAGAGATCTAAATCAAGAAAAGAAGCGTTATTATCAGACATGTTACCCAATGTTAAGCTGAAGTTCTTTAGGATAAATATTATTAACCATAATTGGAAAGAAAGGGTTGTCAATGTTCAATATGTCATCCAGATACCGAGAGGTCTCATTAAAGGCTGCAATAACATCTGCCTGGATATCTGGTGAAAGACCCAACATGAAATATATAAAAACAAATCTGCGACAAGTGGTGCACAGTTCGTACCCATAGGGATACCAACAATTTGTCTATAAACGGTGGTTACATACCTGACGAAAATATTGTCTAATAGGAAAATGAGTGCTTCACAAACTTCATGGCAAGTCCACATAGAATAATTATCTAAACTGCCGTTAGTAAAAACGCTTTAATATTATTACAGGCCAATTATGTAGTATTTTCCCTAGCGATTGTTTTTGAATGAGCGCAATAAGCTTGTCTTTAATAAGGTGATGTGGTAAGGTAGTATATAGTGTAGAGAAGTCCTAAGTGCTTATAGATGAAACTTGACGTTATTGAAAATTTTATCAAAGACATCTCCTGAATTTTTATAGACCAAAATAAATTAATCCCAGAGTTTTCATGAGTTTTATCACAATATAGTTTAACGTGATCTTTAACGGCAGTAAGACAAGAAGTTAAAAGTTTGGAGATGTTTGTTGTGGTGCAGGTACTAAAATTCGAAATAAAGCGGGCCTTATACGGATTTTTATATAATTTAGGAATCCAGTACATAGTAGGCAGTTTATTTTGCTTATCGTCTATACCAGCCTTGAAAGTAGTGCACAGAGTGATATGTGCGGAAACAACATCATCCTCAGTAGAATTTACTGGAGTATACGAATTACCGTATATCGCTTCCATTAAACTAAAATGCAACTATATTTGGTCGCAAACACTGGTAACACGTGCTTTTTTAAGGCAGTTCAAGAGGAGAATGACAGTGGTTTGCCAAGATTTATTTTGCAAATCTTTTTGACTGACTTTCTTCCTTCGAACTCGACAAAACCTCAATAGTAAGCTTCTGTTTACTTCATTAGACGTAGATGTTTGATTTTCTTTCTCGCCACTCTTGCTCTAATCGTGATATTACTTGTAAGTTATGAATATTTACCTATATAAGTGTTTAACTTTGTGTGTATAATATTGGTGCAGAAAAGCATTAATTACTGTTGTTAGAATGTGTTGCAAAGTCCTTTTGCGGGTATATTGTGGCAAACAGTGGCCCAGTTGTTCGAATACACCGTTAACTTTAATGAGAATTTAGTGCACTTTTAAACAACAGACATACAGTTTATCAAATATATACTTGCTGTTTACGTATAATAGTTAGTTTTTATTCTACTGTAAGGACAAATAGCTTTGTTACAAAATGTTACATAAACTACTCAATTCAGAAGAATCTAGTCCATAATAAAACTGTTCTCTAGTATGCAAAACTTACGGAAACATAGCTAGTAATTCCTTATTGCATATACCATCCGAGTATATATATAGTCATAGATATTTTTATTAACAAGTAACTATTCAACTTAATAGCAAATATAGTCAGTATTAGGTTGAACGTTTATACATCCAAAACTTACCTTTAATTATTCTTATAACAATTGTTTTACAACGCATTTACGATACATAAATGCATATCTGTATAGTTATCCCATCATGAGGGTGTATAGTAAGCCCACCAATTGCCGTTAAATGTGCAATTCCATGTTTAAATTATGTAGTTTGTGACCCTGAGCAGGTTACTTTCTCCCGTCGTTTCTTTCTGCTGAATGTGACGGTAACCGGTTGGTGGTGCAGTCTGGGCATGTTCAAGGACTTGAAGCTGATCTTGGATCATATGACCATATCGTATATTTTTAATCATTTCTTCCAGTTGTTGTTTTCAGAACAGGCACTAATTAAGCTTGTTTGGGTATACTCGTACAATTCCTTTAATTCAAAACGTATTTTCCCTCTAAATTAACATAATTATGTGTTACTAACATGAAAAACAGAAAACATACGAATTTATTTGGAGATATGTTTTTTGTTTTCATTTTAAAACCCCAGTTAATGTGCGTGCGTCAGACAAATATCCACACAAGTTTAGAACGTGTTGACTGTTTATTTTCTTTACACCCTGAATGCCTAGTTTAAATGTGTGTTTTGACTGATGTTTGACGTTTAGTGTTGAATGAGTGTTTTGACGTTTGGTGTTGAATGAGTGTTTGAACGTTTTGTGTTAAATTATTGTGTGGACGTTATATGTTGAATGGGTGTTTGAACGTTTATGTTGAATGAGTGTTTGAACGTTTTGTGTTGAATGGTTTGTGATGAATGAGTGTTTGGACGTTTCGTTTTGAAGTATTGTATGGACGTTATATGTTGAATGAGTGTTTGGACGTTATGTATTAAATACATGTTTGAACGTTTGTGTTCAATCAGTGTTTGAAGGTTTTGTGTTGAATGCGTGTTTGGATGATTTGTGTTGAATGCGTGTTTAGACATGTTATGTTGAATGCATGTTTTGAATGATTGTGTCGACGGTTAGTGTTGAATGAGTGTTTGAACGTTTTGTGTCGAACGGGATTTTTCTGGTGAATGAGTGTTTGGACGTTTTGTGTTGAATGTTTTGCCTGAGTGTTTGGACGTTTTGTGATGAACGGGTATTTGGACGTTTCATGTTGAATGAGTGTTTGGACGTTTTGTGTTGAATGAGTGTTTGCACCTTTTGTGCTGAATGAGTGTTTGAACGTTTTGTGTTGAATGAGTGTTTGGACGTTTTCTTGTATGGATGTTTGGACGTTTTGTGTTGAATGAGTGTTTTGCCGTTTTATGTCGAACGGGTGTGTGTACGTTTTGTGTTGAATGAATGTTTGGGAGTTTTGTGTTAAATGAATGTTTGGACGTTTTGCGTTGAATGATTGTGTCGACGATAATTGTTGAATGAGTGTTTGGACGTTTTGTGTTGAATAGATGTTTGGACGTTTTGTGTTTGAATGGGTGTTTGGGCGTTTTGTGTTGAATGGATGTTTGGACGTTTTGTGTTGAATGAATGTTTTGGCGTTTTGTGTCGAATGAGTGTTTGGGACTTTTTTTGTTAAATGAGTATTTTTGGCGTTTTACGTTGAATGATTGTGTCGACGATAATTGTTGAATGAGTGTTTGGATGTTTTGTGTTGAATGTATGTTTGGGCGTGTTGTGTTGAATGTATGTTTGGGCGTGTTGTGTTGAATGAGTGTTTGGGAGTTTTGTGTTAAATGAGTGTTTTTGGCGTTCTACGTTGAATGATTATGTCGACGATAATTGTTGAATGTATGTTTGGGCGTGTTGTGTTGAATCGATGTTTGGGCGTGTTGTGTTGAATGGATGTTTGGACGTTTTGTGTTGAATGAGTGTTTGGGCGTTTTGTGTTGAATGAGTGTTTGGTCGTTTTGTGTTGAACGAGCGTTTGGAAGTTTTATGTTGAATGGGTGTTTGAACATTTTGTGTTTAATGAGTATTTGGATTACTCTGTAACAGCTAATGATGGACACTTAACACTGTAGGAATATAAAAAAAAATGTCAGCTGTCTTTATTAATTACGCCGGCAAATGAACATCTGCACATATTCGGCAAGTCTGAAACAAAACTGGAAGCTCATTAGAAAATACGATGGCTGCTTAACCAAGATACATGTATAATACCAAACAAACTGCAAATATGGACAATTGTATTAGATAATGCGTGTGTTAACCTCGTAAACAAGAGGACACGGCTAATGAATGCAACAGTAACTTCAATTTCTAAATGCAAGCGTTTTGTTGTTTTAACGAAAGACTACTGTGCGAACAATTAGAAGATGTTTCAGTTTGACAAATATAAAATAATAACATTATCTTTCCTTTCAGCAAATCAAATATCGAATGGTATGGAATACTTGGCATCTCAACATTTCGTTCATAGAGATCTTGCAACGAGAAACTGCCTCGTAAGGCATGGACTTATTGTAAAAATAGGGGACTTTGGAATGTCACGCGACGTATACAGCAATGATTATTACAAGGTATGTATACTATCATTTAGCACTGAGGGGGCAGTCCTCAGTTTCGCATGAATGTCCATGGTGTAAATCAGAAAGAAATCAACTAAGCATCTTTTAGGTCCATGGATGGTCTTTATAATAATTATGAAGCACATGTTTGATGTTTTTTTCAGTTTTGATTACTTCTAAGTTTATTTTGGTGTATTGGAATATGCATTCTTTGGTTTTTTTGGAGGCTATAAATAAAAAAATGTGAACCAATCAAAAACTTCCTAAAAGTAGTTAAAATGGCTGATTTTCACTGACGGGGAGATCAGCATGGAATAACTTTTTAAAATGCCGGACTAGGTATGTAAAATGTGGCATTTCCTCATATGCAAGAGCATTATGAGTGCAGACATGACCCTGATATGTGTAGGACATTTTTTTATTTTTATTTTGCATTTTTAGCATGTTTTAAGAGTTGGGGTAATCTTAAAGAAATGGGACTAAAGTTGTACAGAAAATGCTTTTTGATACTTTTATTTGGTATGGAAACATGGGTAATTTTATTGTCTTCTAAGAAATCTGTGACACAATGATGATGTGATTTATTTTTGCTCAAGGATTCAGGCTAAGAGCTTGTCATGGGTTTGATGAGTGAGAAATGTACATTAAACTGTGGAGTGCCCCCTGAGAGTCTGGATGGGTTGAAATTTATGACAGAGAGTCTGAATGAGATGTAAGTTATGACGGAGAATTTTAAGGTATGACAGAGGATCTAGAAATGTTGTAAACTATGACCGAGAGTTTAAAGGAGTTGTATATTATGACAGAGAGTCTGGAGGAGTTGTACGTTATGACAGAGGATCTAGAGAAGTGTTAAGTTATAACAGAGTGTTTAATAAAGGAAGTGTACATTATGACGGAGAGTCTGGAGGAGTTGTACGCTACGACAAAGGATCTGAAATAGGTGTACGCTATGACAGAGGCGTTATATGTTATGACAGAGAGTCTAGAGGGGGTATGGCAGAGAGAGTCTGGAGGACATAAGGCAGAGAGTCTAGAGGAGAAAAGGAAGCGAGTCGGAAGGAGATATGGCAGAGAGTCGGAATGAGTTGTAATGTATGACTGAGGATTTGGAAGAGTTGTAAGGTATGACAGAGAGTTTGGAGGAGTTATAAGGTATGATAGAGAGTCTGGAGGCGTTGTAAAGTATGAGTGTCAGCCTTGGATGACTTGGAAGGTATGACAGAGAGTCTGGAGGAGTTGTACGTTATGACAGAGAGTTTGGACGAGTTGTAAGGTATGACAGAGTGTCTGGAGGGGTTGTAAGGTATGACATAGAGTCCGGAGGAGTTGTACGTTATGACAGAGAGTTTGAAGGAGTTGTAAGGTATGACAGAGTGTCTGGAAGGATTTTAAGGTGTGACATAGACTCTGGACGAATTGTAAGGTATGGCAGAGATTCTGGATGACAGAGAGTCTGGAGGAGTAGTAAGGTATGACTGAGAGTCTGAAGGAGTTGTAAGTTATCACAGAGAGTCTGAAGGAGTTGTAAGGTATAACAGAGAGTTTGGAGGAGGTGGTGTAAGGTATGACACAGAGTCTGGAGGTGATGTAAGGTATGACAGATAGTCTGGAGGAGTTGTACGTTATGACAGAGAGTTTGGAGGAATTGTAAGATATGATAGAGAGTCTGGAGGGGTTGTAAGGTATGATAGATAGTCTGAAGGAGTTGTAAGTTTTGACAGAGAGTCTGAAGGTGGTGTAAGGTATGACAAAGAGTCTGGAGGAGATGTAAGGTATGACAGATAGTCTGGAGGAGTTGTACGTTATGACAGATAGTTTGGAGGACTTGTAAGATATGATAGAGAGTCTGGAGGGGTTGTAAGGTATGACAAAGGATCTTGAGGAGTTTTAAGGTATGACAGAGGATCTGGAGGAGTTGCAAGTTATGACAGAGAGTCTGAAGGTGGTGTAAGGTATGACAGAGAGTTGGAGGGGTTGTAAGGTATGACAGAGAGTCTGGAGGGGTTGTAAGTTATGACTGAGAGTCTGAAAGTGGTGTAAGGTATGACAAAGAGTCTGGAGGGGTTGTAAGGTATGACAGAGAGTCTGGAGGGGTTGTAAGGTATGACAGAGAGTCTGGCGGATTTGTAAGGTATGACAGAGAATCTGGAGGAGTCGTAAGGTATGACAGAGAGTCTGGAGGTGTTGTAATGTATGTCAGAGAGTCTGGAGGTTTTGTAAGGTATGACAGAGGGTCTGGAGGAGTCGTAAGGTATAACAGAGGATCTGGAGGAGTTGTAAGATATGACAGAGAGTCTGGAGGAGTTGTTAAAAAAATAAAAAATATATAAATAAAAATGTTATATTTTAACCAGGTTGGCGGCAATGCCATGTTGCCAGTTAGGTGGATGCCCCCGGAATCGTTGCTGTACAGGACATTTACTGTGGAATCGGATATATGGAGTTTTGGTGTGTTGTTATGGGAAATAGTCACCTTCGGGCGACAGCCATGGTATGAGATGTCTAATCATGAGGTGAGTTTATGTTCTAGCTAGTTTTATGCTCAAATGGCGAAATGGCCGGCGAGTTTGTGCAATGATGCATTTACCATTGTGTCCGTATGATATCGTCCGTTAATTCATTCTAGTTTAACTTTAAGTACATTTTTAAGAATTTGAATTTTCTTTGGATTTGATTTAAAGGTTTCATTTCATAAGATCTTAGATAATCACATTTCATCTTGTGAACGCAATGAATTAGTAAACGATCAATGTAGATTGGCTTTTCTTGGTTTGTTGATAACAAAAATCTGAGTTTCTGCTTTAAACACACTGCATTTACTTTAGTAAAGTTTTAAAATGATATTTTCAGTTCAAAGTCTAAATAAAAAGTGCAAGTAAAACCAAGAGAGCTACACAGTGCTTACTTTTATCAGCGTTATCCTATTGGTAGGACACGGTCGTCTCTGATCGAACCGACTTATGGAATCGGTGATGTCATGGCTTTTCAAGATACACATACACTCAGATTTATAGTATGACACTGACCTAGCGTTTCACAACTTTAATAATCCCCACTATAAAAATCCAGCTTATATACGAATCAAAAACATGAAGCAGTTGTAACATAACCTGATAACAAATTGAGCGTTGTAGAGCCACAACCAAACTAAATCTGGTGTGTTTTTTATATCTCATACACTATTTATTGTATGGAATTGTAATCGGTTCAACAACAAATACTACTCCATCTGAAATATGATATAAAGAATAGTTTGCTCAAACAATTGTGGGGTAATTGATTTCTATGGTACAGTAATGCTGTGTCCGAAAAGCTTTCTGCTGATGTAAAAAAAACTTTGTGTTTCCTCCGCTAATTTCCTGGCTCAGCATACCACACGTGGCATAGTTACTGCAATCCGTTTGGAGTATGAACAGGTTATTGGAGACGTCAATATGAGGACCACTGGTTATGTCCGTCGCAAATTATTAAATTTCGGCGTTCCCAAATCGGTCAATTGGGCAGATTTGTTGGCAAAACTTGCTGCGGAATATAGTTATTTTGAGTTGATAGCAAAATTCCTCACTGTCTATTAGTCTGTCCAGCCAAGCTCCTACTTTGTTTATGTAACTGCAAATAACAGTATAAACAATTACATCATCAAAAAATGAAGATATTTTAATCCACAGTCGAGTTTGTTCATTAATTGCTCAAACGTGGCTCGAGGGTAGAGTCGTTTTCTTTCTCTCGCAACGTTTCCTTGCTTAAGAGCATCTGGTAATCCTTTAAGTAGTCATACGTATATTTGCTGGCCATTTGTTTTCATGAAGTTCATCAACTCGTTATATATCGGATATACTGGTAACACACAAATCGGATTTAGTTCTCTACAGTCAACACGTATAGTCTTAGCGAGTTATCCTGTTTTCTGTCAGTCTTAAGTGTGAGGTTTGGTGCACCCTAGAACCTGGTTTTAACCCACAGCGGTCTTTTTTTGCCACTGACCGTTCCAAGGCGGTAGCCCTATTGTCAACCCTTTTTTGTTTGTGAAGTCATATTCCTTTATTTCTTATTAACTTTGCCATTCATGTTTGTTGTTTTGAGTGTTTTTGGTTTATTGTGTTCTGTGAAAGCTGCATTTCCTGTTCGACGTTTATACTTACTTTTATTGTAGAAGCATCCTGCATATTAATTGAATTATAAATCCATCTTTAATTATATCATCTATACACTCGTTTACCTCCTATTTTATAAATTCGGTACACGGTGTTTGTTCCCCATAGGCGTTACATATGTAGTTCGTAGTTTGTGTTCTATTTCAGATATTTGTAGGGGCATAGATGTTATAAAAGCAACTTCACCTGTATGTAATAGTTTATTTTTCTGCAATGACAATAATACATTTTTATAAAACTGTTTCTTGTCATCTGGAAATCATTGACTTTACTTTATAGCTCATTGTAAATATGAAAGGCCGTTATTATTTCTTCAAGAGATGCATGCGATATGTCACGCCTGTC
Source organism: Cyrtodaria siliqua (assembly GCA_037043455.1). NCBI lineage: Eukaryota > Metazoa > Mollusca > Bivalvia > Adapedonta > Hiatellidae > Cyrtodaria > Cyrtodaria siliqua. The sequence goes on along the minus strand of JAWPHD010004325.1, from coordinate 51,001 downwards.
CTCCTACCAATATTGGTTTAGTAGTTGACATCAGATGTCTTTTCAGGCCCCTTCTATTGTTCCCTCACTTTCAATGTGTTGGAGGGCAGTATAATAAATACATCTTCCGCCTCACTGTATACATTTGATTGTTAGTGTGTTGTTTTTTACATTACATAATTTTTATCTCCTGTTTTCAATGATTTCGGTTACATTGCACCTAATACGGCTCCCATGATTTCACTGATTTGCACCTTTTTTTTCTTCATCCGGTGATACTTCAGTAGTCTTCTTATGACTGTAAGGTTGACCTTTAACAAGGGGAATGACGACTGTCGATCTGGATAGCAGTATCTAGCCCTTCCAGTCTGTGTTGGATCTTGTAGAGCATAGTGAGTCTGGATATGCTACGTGAATTCGCTACTGGTGTCTGAAGCATAAATGCGACAAAACCGGGTGTTCTGTCGTAATAGTTGTTTTAGACAAAACGTGCCCTTCTTTTTGGGATCTGTTCCAGCTTGTTATTCTTTCATATATGGGTCACATGCATGCAGAAGATGCATGTTCGATTAAGAAGATGACAAGGAATGTTGTAATGAAGAAGATGTTTAATGATGTGCTCTGTACGAAATGCACCAACACCTAACATGTAACCGATGTGAGTTCTACAGGTCTGTAGATCGAGGCGTAAAGAGTGCTACAACAAGTGGTTCAATCCAGTCTGGAGGAACATCTTCCTTGTCATAAAAACTTAAAATATTCGCGATATACTGCCTGGTTATGCAGGCTTATGAAGTTTCAAATCTTTCAGGAGTTTGGTCACGCCAGCTGGGTTGATATGGATGTTTCTCATGGTTTAGTGCGGACTGTGTCTTTCATCTGGGACATCTTCTTTATCTGACCTTGTATATACTGACTTACATTGGTCATTCGGGATATTAGCTCACTATGTGCTCCCAATCTGTAGATATCGTCATTGTTAATTAGCTGTGATACCTTTCAGATTCTTTATCACGACTGACTTTGAACTGTACAGCATTTACTAAGGCCCTACCCGTACCGGTTATCTATGCAGCAGCACAAATTGAAATAAACCGGTCTTCTCATATGGAACTTCCCTACACGAATGTAAAACACATACATATGGTAGTCGATCATCCAGATGTTTGCATTTTTTAAACCATCATCCCACCCTAACTTCTTTCAACATAAATATCAACGTCTAATTAAAACAATTAGATTAGATGCTATTTCATATAATATTTTGTCAAATCCCTTGTACAGTTCTTTCACGAGAACACTGAAAATTGATGCATAATCAATACTATTTCTGCACACCAACAGCGCTATAACAATCAATTAGATAGTTTGCACTGTTCACAGATTCGATTGATCTCAAAGCATTTGCTATATGAACCATTAGCTTCATCTAAGGACTATGTACATCTAGTTAAAATATATAAAGCTATATTAATAAAATAATAAAAAAATAAATATATTTACAATTCCCATCTATCAATGGATCTATTTTCAGCCCTTATGAAAACGACTTTGTTCTATTTATACTTAACTTTTTCTTCTGTTTAAAGGTAATACAGTGCATCACAAACGGTCATCTTCTTGATTGTCCGTATAACTGTCCGGAGGAAGTGTCCAAGATAATGATGATGTGTTGGAAGAGACAACCACACGAGAGAATGCCCATGAAGGTCATACAGAGTCACCTCCAGAGACTATGTTTGTTAGATCCTGGCTATATTGACCTGTTGTCGTACGAACACGAGGTGTAGGTCACACTGGAAACAGGTTTTAAATCTGAAATATGAGTTTATATAGCACGAGAGATGTAGTAGGGAAGTGTAAACTCTTTCAGGCTAAATGAACCAAATACTTTCTCATATCGTCCATTGGCGTCTGCTGAGTCACGGGTTCGAGTTCATATTGTGCATTGTGATATTTGGATTTGCTTTATTAAGAAACACACGTTACATTAACATCGTATCTAGTTTTATGTCATATCCGAGGAATATGGGCAACACCAATCCTATAAACACGTACGACGTTGTGGAGTGGAATTCGGAATGCTGTACTTAATATCTAACCAAACGTACGGAAGCAAGGGTTAGGATATTTCTTTAGTGAAATATTAATCATTTGTTTGTTTGTTTGTTTGTTTGTATGTTGTTTTACGTCATTTTCAAAACATGTAAGGTTATATATGACGGTCGATTTTTTGTGGTGGAGACAGACCATCAACTATTCCTGGGTAGAACCAGTACTGTACAACTCCCGCCATCCGTAAGAATCGACACTTCCTCAATTACAAGTCGAGAACCCGTAGCGGTGAGAGGCGATGGTTTAAAAGCATATCAAAATGTAAATTCGTATAGTTTTAGGAGACGTGTTTATTGGTCTTAGGAAATATGTTAAACACATTTTTTATTTTAATATATGATGTTTGCTTAGTTGTGTTATACACATCATACGCGAATGCATATTTGAATGTACATATGAGCTGCGTTGATATTTGTTGTCTCATTCAAACTTTGCATATGTTTACAGTTTCACCAAGCACCCTCACACAGAGGTTCCATAACTCTGTACTGCAGTTTAACCCAGTTGTGTCCCTTTGTTTTCTTCATCATTTAATTTATTGACAGGCAAGGCACTTATTGCTGGCAGGACTTCCTTGTTCGTTTTAGTTGATGTTTTACTGTAATTAAACCAAAACAATGTATGAGTGTAATTAAACCAAAACAATGTTTTAGTGTAATTAAACCAAAACAATGTATTAGTGTAATTAAACCAAAACAATGTATTAGTGTAATTAAACCAAAACAATGTATTACTGTAATTAAACCAAAACAATTGCTACGAACGTTTTTAGCTCACCTTGAGAACTGTTGTCATACCAGTTTGAATGAATGCATTCTGGTTGTATAATACTTGTTTATGTATAAGCATTAATTCATTACGATTGTGACATAAAACAGGAGCACTGTACAATTTAAAGCTGTTGCGGTGAGTTATAAACGTTTTCTTCAAGGTCATGAATACACGTCTGATTAATCATTACGTGGTCCGAGTATTAACTTTTATACCCCATCCAAACCCTTCTTCAAAAAGCAAAAACGGGGTTGGCTGGGGTATGAAATAAAACCTTAATTTCAGCTTAAAAAGTTTGCATATTGTAAAATTAAAACATTTAATATGCATTTTTACACAGGTTATGGCATTTTTTTCAGTAAACACATGTTTTTAAACGTGTTTTATTGACGAAATGTCCGTTATAAAATCCTGCTAATATAAGTTTTCCCAACGCTTAATGGAATTAAGGCGGTCACACGTAATAATGAATCCACATTGCTTAGTACTGGTTCTACCCAGGAAACAGGCACACAATCATCGAAAGAGAGATATATAGGAAGTTGACTGGTACTGGCAGCCCGACAATGGGGTCGAACTCTAGGTTTTAGAGAAACGATAACATCATAATGTGCAAGATCTTGCGAATTTGGCACGTTTTTCTACCTAATTTGCATATTTGCAAATCAGTATTAGTAATTATTTGACTAGTTTTTGCATGCATGTATAACTATATTAATAAATACTGATAAAGGTGATCCTTTGGGAGCAGACTCGGTTTTATTAAGTCTGTTCATGAGAAATAATGAAAGAAGCAACACCTCTCACGCCCCCTAGCACCGGCTTAAGCGGTATTCTACTTCAAAGCCACCTATATTGGGCTCGCTGGTCCCAAAGGACCAGTAAAAATGACACTACTTATTCGTATATGTTGATTATAATTCACCAATGACTAGTTTTTGAATACATGTATAACTATATGTTGATTATAATGCACCAATGACTAGTTTTTGCATACATGTATAGCTATATTAATAAATACTGATAAAGGTGATCCTTTGGGAGCAAAAAACACAATTAAGAGAATAAAGCAGCAGACTCGGTTTTATTAAGTCTGTTCATGAAAAGTAATGAAAGAAGCAACACCTCTCACGCCCCCTAGCACCGGCTTAAACGGTATTCTACTTCAAAGCCACCTATATTGGGCTCGCTGGTCCCAAAGGACCAATAAAAATAACACTACTGATTCGTATATGTTGATTATAATTCACCAATGACTAGTTTTTGAATACATGAATAACTATATGTTGATTATAATGCACCAATGACTAGTTTTTGCATACATGTATAGCTATATGTTGATTATAATGCATCAATAATACATTTTAACATATGGTAGATAAAATGATGAAAACTTGAAAACTGTCAAATGTTATTGCCTTTTTTTAAATTACATTCAAGGTATGATACAAATCGATGTGAACTTGTATTGTTTGACAACTCCTTTAAGATAGTCGTTGTCCTTTTAATAGAAGAAGATTCTTTATTCACCTCGTGATAGGTCTAGTGGGGTCGAGGTGATCCACACATAAACCTTACAATCAATTTTTATATTTTACAATAAGTCGTAATGAACCATGAGCAAAATGTTTAAATAGCAAATTGTTTGTTAACATATATATTTCAAATGTTCAATGGCGGAAATCAGTGTAACTATACATGTTTTACAATTTTCACCTAACATAATAATAGTCCAGAATATCACTCAAACATAAACAGTAATTTATCCTATTTAAATTAATTTATAGCATTGGACAGGAAAGTATAAATGTAATATTATATGTATGTCCATATACATATTCAAAACTACAACAATCTTCTGAGTACTACATTATTTCTGAATGCAAAGGCTTTATAAGCATACATTGCTAACATTTTAATATCACGAGTATTGTCTGTTTTGCACAATTCTGTGGTTTTGTGCATATTACTGTGATTCAGAAAATACGATTTAAAATAATGTTTTCTAATGTCTTGATAAAACATGCATTCAAATAAGAAATGGAATTCATCTCCAAGTAAATCACTGGTATTACATGTTCTATTCTCTCTTATAGTTTTAGTTGGTTTAGTCCAGCGCCCTGCTTCAATTTCGAGACTCTTAATTTTGTTAAAGCTATTCGAAATATTTACAATTTTTAAATAAGGTTGAATTTAAAATCTGAATTTGTTCGATAAAAATAAATAGCACACACTTAAATAAATAACAGAGAACTCTTTTTAGTTCTCCGAGACAAAAGAAATGTGTTTAATAATATGATTACGTATACTAGTTTGACGACACTTGCGTCACTCGTCTTTTTAAAAAGGTTTGAAATCCTTCATTATGATGTATAATATAAATATGTTATGATGTAAAATATAAATGTGTTTACATTTTTTATTGCTCTTTGTTTAAAATTGTGTGTGCAAAAAAATAGCAAATATAAAGTACAGTTGTAATTTACAATACAATATATACACTATGTAAGTTATATGTGTGATATACAGTATATATATATTACATTATATTTATATTAATATCGACTTCATTTAAGATACTTTTTTAAGATCTATAAGAGATCGTACACTGCCAAATACATAACTCACCTAGATCTGAAAATGAACACAAACATACAACATACTAATTAATTAATCCAAATGTCTCAAAAGATGTATTCAGGTTTATTTATCGTTACGAAATATTATCAAAAGCAGATATAAAAATCGAACAGGAAAAGTAGCATTCAAGGACGACAGTCAACCACAAACACACAAAATACAAAGAACCGCTATAAATAAAGACGAATAAAAGGCAAGATAAGACATCACAAACACACAAGAGTTGATTTATTGACATTCACAGTAGAGTTTGTTTAGTGCTGTGTGGCGGCCGTAAAAAGTCGCCCAACTACAAATCAATAGTGTTATTACTTACTGGTCCTATGGGATCATCAAGCCCGATCTTTGTGGCTTTAAAGTAGAATATCGCTTAAGCCGGTGCCAGGAGCCGTGAGAGGTGTAGCACTTTACATTACCTCTCATGAACAGACTCAATAAAACCGATAATAATCGGGACAGTGTATATAAAGATATCCCCATCAGGTTATAATCTCTAACAAACAAGGCAGAGTTAATAGGCAATATAAGTAAAACACATAAATGATCATGAATATATCATATAAAAAACAAAAGCCCAGAAAGCCACAAAATAAGTACTCAATGACTTGGCACAAGCCAGGAAACGACAAGACAAGATTAAAGACAAACATCAAACGCTACCGTCCTATAAGGATTTAGGTAGACGTCATCAATAGGGTCCACAATATGTCCGGTCATCGCACAATCAGAGGAAAGCATAGTGGCGAACTGTAAATGGGTCAACCACTAAACATGCAGTACGTTGCAAAATGATAGGGGTCATAACCTCTTTTGATAAACTGTTTAACAAGTTTAATAAAGAGTGTATGAAAGTGATTATGTCCAAGGATCTTACGAAGTTTGTAAATCACATCACCATAAAAGTCAGATTTTATTTCCTTTACATTACAGATTTAGACTCTTCAAAACAATTCTCAAATGTATTTCATTCAGGCTACATGTTTTCAAATACAACAACAAGAATAATTAATATATATTACAATTATTTAAAATTTTATGAAATTATAACAATTACAGGAGCTCCGATACAGGTAGACTATAAAAACAGCTTTACATGTACGAGCTAGGAAGAAGTTGATTTATAGAACATTCATTTTTCAAGAAGACAACGAAACGTGTTAAATAAGTTAAGTAATGAAGGAAACAAGAGGATACATGCACAGTGCATATAGTTATAAGGGCGTGAATATATACAAATTGTCAAAGTGTTACAGACTTACAAGTGCATTATGGTTGTTAAAACCAAACTATTGCATATTGTATTATGTTAATTATACGAGTAAATGTTTACAACCACATATATAATGGACACTATTCTATCTGAAAACAAAAACAACAATATAATCAAACAGAAAACAATCATCGCACGCCTCCAATGTTATTAAACAAGTTCAATTAAACGGCAAGGACATTGTTAAGCATAACAGAAATGAGGAATACTGTTAAAATACGTTTCAAAGATAGGTCCCTTCTAAGCTTATAATTTGAAATACATCTTTAATTTATATTTGGGATTTTTGTTATGTCAGTAACCATGCATATATTCTGTATCATCTGTTGGTTCAGCTGTTTACCAGACTATCGAATTTTATTAAAGTTGGGTGTTTATAATTGTATTGTTTGACATGTTGTTTGACATGTTTAAAAAGAGCTTTAAAATGATCATACGGATCATGTAGTGACACTCGTCTCCAGTATCTGTATCGTTATTGTTATTAAATAGTCGTCTACAATATACGTATGTACTATTATTGTTATTACATAGTCTACATAACAGTTCATTTACAGGAATGCCTACCCACCTCCTAACATCCATAGGACGCCTGTGGTTCCGAGTTTTAAATACTGTGATACCTCTGCAGGAGTTATAAGAATGAAAATATGAGAACTACTTATTTAACTTGAACTATTTTTTAAATAATATATAAATAGCAAATACAACTTGACGATTTGCTGAAAACATAATTTCAATTTTGTATGAGTTTGCTTAAAAAAGAACACGAATGAAGTCATACTTAATTAATATGTACTATTGTTCGGGGTGTTAGTTTCAGCCAAAGGCTTTTTAGCAGCATTAACATGAGCATTTTAACAGCAAGTACATACATTACATTCATTAGAACTGGAGCTTTGAGCAAATTGTACATTGAACATGCCCTATAAGAAACAACTTCGCACGTTTTTAAATTTGTATTTCTCAACCGATTTTGAAAAGTAAGGTATTTGTTATTAAAATGTCTGTTTCACTAATATACATCTTATTTAGGTACTCGAGGATTTTTTTCTTAAATTTAAAAAAGAAAAAAAAAAACGTTGGCTGAAACAAACGCTCCAAACAATATATAAATTATTTATTATTTAAGTTTAAATATGTCCTAACTAATTACTCATTGCAAGCTTTAAAATATCTAAGCAGCTTGATAAATCAATTTTAATGTTCATTAATGTCATAATAACCTGAACATTCTTTCATAGTTGTATATGTATTATGCGGGGCGTCCGTGGCCGAGTGGTTAACGTCTTTGACTTGAAATCACTTGCCCCTCACCGCTGTAGGTTCGATCCCTCATGGGCCTAGGAATCTTTATGTGAGGAAGCTATCTAGCTGGCTTGCGGAACGTCGGTGGTTCTACCCAGGTGCAAAATTAATCGTCCGTGCACGAAAATTGCCCGGAGGGGCACCTGGGGTTTTCCTCCACCAATGGAAGCTGGAGAGTCGCCATATGACCTTAGCTGTTGGTGCGACTATAAAACCCAATTCAATCAATATGTATTATGCACGTGTTAATTCCCATTGATTCACAGTTGTGCATTTATTATGCACATGTTAAATTCCCATTGATTCACAGTTGTGCATTTATTATGCACGTGTTAATTCTCATTGATTACCATTCTTTCATAGTTGTATATTTATTAAGCACGTGCTAATTCCCATTGATTCACATTTGTGCATTTATGCACGTGTTAATTCCCATTCCTTCATAGTTGTATATTTATTAAGCACGTGTTAATTCCCATTGATTCACAGTTGTGTATTTATTATGCACGCGTTAATTCCCATTGATTCACAGTTGTGCATTTATTATGCACGTGTTTCTTCTCATTAATTCATAGTTGTACATGCATTTTACGTGTTAATTCTCATAAATTCGGGGTTGTATAGCTCCGTGTGGTTCCGGGGGCCCCGTTTGGTTCCGGGGCAAATAATAGGGCCACTGCAGATCCCGTTGGAGGGGAGGCAGAGGGGTAGACCCACTCCCCCCCCCCCCCAGCCCCCCCCCCCCCCCCCCACACACAAACACACACACAAATTCATGTTCATTTTATCTTTTTTTGTTCATGCTCATTAAAGGTCTTCATCATGACCCCTGCATTCAGGTGTCATCTCGCTCAAATCAATAGAGCAGTGGCAGAAAAACAATAAACGTGGCTCCAGCATAAATGGAGTGTCTACAATAAAATTTGCAGCAACTCTGCAGGTCTGCAGGTGAGATGGTTCTAGGCCCATTCTCCATATTTTATCTCGATGTACATGGAGGATGAGCCTGTCATGTTCAGTCTTGTTAGGCGCCATATAACCGTTCATGTGTTGGTGCGCCTTAAAACTCAATTCAGTTCAGTGTTGTATATTTATTATTCACGTGATAAAAGCGACTAAATTATCAAATGCTGTTAATGTTATGATGATTATTACTTGCTCAATAAATCACCTGGAAAAGTTGCTTATCCCTGTTTTGTTTCACCAGGAAACTAACGAACTATGTACAGTCTGTCTTTAATGAATTCTAATTAGTTAATTTATCCGATACGTCATTGTCATTTCACGTTTATAGTTAATGTCGTGATAATTTATATAATGAAACAAAATTAATGTTATTTAACGGCTCACAACACATTGTACGTTATTATACCCTCCGCTGAGATGGGAGAAGGAAACAAAATCCGGGGACCTACCCTACTCCCTACTAATGAATATATTTCTATGGTTCTTTAACAAGCGTCTCCGTGGCCGAATGGTTAACGACGTTGCGTTATAAACCATCGCCTCTCACCCTTGCGGATTCGAATCTCACTGGGAGCTCGACTTGTAAGTGAGGAAGTGTCGATTCTTACGGATGGCGGGAGGTGTACAATACTGGTTCTACCCAGGAAAAGTGGGTGGTCTACCTCAACCAAAAAACAAATCGACAGTCATATAACCTGACATGTGTTGAAAATGACGTAAAACACCATACAAACAATTAACAAGCTCGTACGATAGTCTCTGATACATGGAACCACCCGGTTTATGTCTCCATCGAAGAATACGTTGTCCCAAAACACACTGATCAAACTCTGTGGCTCCGGTGATGCTTGATCCCACGTCATGCGGATTTTAAATCCACCGCGCTTTTAACTGGGAAGACCAGTCCCAAAACAAACGAAAGTATTTGAAAATTAATGTTCAAACATATAAAGCAGCAGGCTTGGTCTGATCGTGCCTCGTGTGTGTCCGGGACGATCAACACTCACTAGGTCTGATAATGACACCTGTGTGTCCGGGACGGTCAACACTAGGTCTGATCGTATATCGGTCGATCAACACACTAGGTCTGATCGTGCCCCGTGTGTGTCCGGGACGGTCAACACTAGGTCTGATCGTGCCCCATGTGTGTCCGGGACGATCAACACACTAGGTCTGATTGTGCCCGTGTATGTCCGGGACGGTCAACACTAGGTCTGATCGTGCCCCGTGTATGTCCGGGACGATCAACACTAGGTCTTATCGTGCCCCGTGTGTGTCCGGGACGGTCAACAGTAAGTCTGATCGTACCCTTTGTAAGACCGGAGCTGTCGAAACTCTCGTGTGCGTCTTGGGAGGTCAGGACTACCTTTTGTGTTCATGGCAGTCAAGACTCAATAATATGATCGTGCCGTTTGTTTCCAAGAATGAATGCATAAATTGTTGTTTTAATATTATCGCTAGCCGCCCCAGAGAGAAGGAAATGCTACACAAGCATCAGGCACAGACCTAATAACAAATAGATTGGACACTACGAATATTATTTTAATTTCACATAGCACAGTGCGAACATTTCACAAAATATTTCCCAATTTTAAATACATATTTCATGAAAGGTTTTATAGATACAAGTTTTATTCATTCCAAATCCCATCACAAATTTAATTTTCTTTCCAACGATAGTTTTGTTTTAATCCTACACTTAGAGCAAAAAAGGAGTTCGACGGAAACATTGACTATGTCAAAACCTTGATTTTTAAGAGAAAAGCGAAAAATGATGACATTTTTAACTTTAAACATCGTTTTATACAATTTCTTATTTTAAAAATAAACATAAATTATTAGAATCCCATTTTGCTATTCACTATAAATCTTTTGAATGCATTCTCATCAAAATCAGTGAGTAATTGAGAGAGGAGATAAAAGGAAAAGTTAAGGTGCCACGTGATATTTTGGTTACATCTTTGGTTAAGATACAAAGTTTCCTATCTGTTTATTAATGTCTGTGCATCAGGCAATCGTGCCTTACTCTGACTGCCGATAAGGGTCTGCGATTCTTTCACGTGCTCGGCTCTACATCCTTTTTTCACATTCGCATCCATACTGTGACGTCAGTTTCAGGTGATTAATCATAATTTAAATTAATACTAAGATTACACATACGAGAATGTATGATAGAAAGGGATTTCCACATACATAGTACCAAGTTATTGGTGGAGCTTTGAATAATAATTTAAGTACTTTACACTTGAAAATCCTTAAAGATTCAGATGTACGACTTTCTGCAGTTCCACAGTCGTATCAAGGATTGTATACAAGAGGTGGAAGCCACTGCAGTTCGTCCAGCGGGAGTAACGATATATGCAGCATGTCTAAGACTAGCTAGTTATCATACAAGAGGTGGAAACCACTGCAGTTCGTCCAGCGGGAGTAACGGTATCTGCAGCATGTCTAAGACTAGCTAGTTATCATAGAAGAGGTGGAAACCACTGCAGTTCGTCCAGCGGGAGCAACGGTATCTGCAGCATGTCTAAGACTAGCTAGTTATCATACAAGAGGTGGAAACCACTGCAGTTCGTCCAGCGGGAGTAACGGTATCTGCAGCACGTCTAAGACTAGCTAGTTATCATACAAGAGGTGGAAACCACTGCAGTTCGTCCAGCGGGAGTAACGATATCTGCAGCATGTCTAAGACTAGCTAGTTATCATACAAGAGGTGCAAACCACTGTAGTTCGTCCAGCGGGAGAAACGATATCTGCAGCATGTCTAAGACTAGCTAGTTATCATACAAGAGGTGGAAGCCAGTGCAGTTCGTCCAGCGGGAGTAACGATATCTGCAGCATGTCTAAGACTAGCTAGTTATCATACAAGAGGTGCAAACCACTGTAGTTCGTCCAGCGGGAGTAACGATATCTGCAGCATGTCTAAGACTAGCTAGTTATCATACAAGAGGTGCAAACCACTGTAGTTCGTCCAGCGGGAGTAACGATATCTGCAGCATGTCTAAGACTAGCTAGTTATCATACAAGAGGTGCAAACCACTGTAGTTCGTCCAGCGGGAGTAACGATATCTGCAGCATGTCTAAGACTAGCTAGTTATCATACAAGAGGTGGAAGCCAGTGCAGTTCGTCCAGCGGGAGTAACGATATCTGCAGCATGTCTTAGACTAGCTAGTTATCATACAAGAGGTGGAAACCACTGCAGTTTGTCCAGCGGGAATAACGATATCTGCAGCATGTCTTAGACTAGCTAGTTATCATACAAGAGGTGGAAGCCACTGCAGTTCGTCCAGCGGGAGTAACAGTATCCGCAGCATGTCTAAGACTAGCTAGTTATCATACAAGAGTTGGAAACGACTGCAGTTCGGCCAGCGGGAGTAACGTTATCTGCAGCATGTCTAAGACTAGCTAGTTATCATACAAGAGGCGGAAAACACTGCAGTTCGTCCAGCGGGAGTAACGATATCTGCAGCATGTCTAAGACTAGCTAGTTATCATACAAGAGGTGGAAGCCACTGCAGTTCGTCCAGCGGGAGTAACGATATCTGCAGCATGTCTAAGACTAGCTAGTTATCATACAAGAGGTGGAAACCACTGCAGTTCGTCCAGCGGGAGAAACGGTATCTGCAGCATGTCTAAGACTAGCTAGTTATCATACAAGAGGTGGAAACCACTGCAGTTCGTCCAGCGGGAGTAACGATATCTGCAGCATGTCTAAGACTAGCTAGTTATCATACAAGAGGTGGAAACCACTGCAATTCGTCCAGCGGGAGTAACGGTATCTGCAGCATGACTAAGACTAGCTAGTTATCATACAAGAGGTGGAAACCACTGCAGTTCGTCCAGCGGGAGTAACGATATCTGCAGCATGTCTAAGACTAGCTAGTTATCATACAAGAGGTGGAAGCCACTGCAGTTCGTCCAGCGGGAGTAACGATATCTGCAGCATGTCTAAGACTAGCTAGTTATCATACAAGAGGTGGAAACCACTGCAGTTCGTCCAGCGGGAGTAACGATATCTGCAGCATGTCTAAGACTAGCTAGTTATCATACAAGAGGTGGAAGCCACTTCAGTTCGTCCAGCGGGAGTAACGATATCTGCAGCATGTCTTAGACTAGCTAGTTATCATACAAGTGGTCGAAGCCACTGCAGTTCGTCGAGCGGGAGTAACGATATCTGCAGCATGTCTAAGACCAGCTAGTTATCATACAAGAGGTGGAAGCCACTGCAGTTCGTCCAGCGGCAGTAACGATATCTGCAGCATGTCTTAGACTAGCTAGTTATCATACAAGAGGTGGAAGCCACTGCAGTTCGTCCAGCGGGAGTAACGATATCTGCAGCATGTCTAAGACTAGCTAGTTATCATACAAGAGGTGGAAGCTACTGCAGTTCGTCCAGCGGTAGAAACGATATCTGCAGCATGTCTTAGATTAGTTAGTTATCATACAAGAGGTGGAAGCCACTGCAGTTCGTCCAGCGGGAGTAACGATATCTGCAGCATGTCTTAGACTAGCTAGTTATCATACAAGTGGTGGAAGCCACTGCAGTTCGTCGAGCGGGAGTAACGATATCTGCAGCATGTCTAAGACCAGCTAGTTATCATACAAGAGGTGGAAGCCACTGCAGTTCGTCCAGCGGGAGCAACGATATATGCAGCATGTCTAAGACTAACTAGTTATCATACAAGAGGTGGACGCCACTGCAGTTCGTCTAGCGGGAGTAACGATATCTGCAGCATGTCTAAGACTAGCTAGTTATCATACACGAGGTGGAAGCCACTGCAGTTCGTCCCGCGGGAGTAACGATATCTGCAGCATGTCTAAGACTAGCTAGTTATAATACAAGAGGTGTAAGCCACTGCAGTTCGTCCAGCGGGAGTAACGGTATCTGCAGCATGTCTAAGACTAGCTAGTTATCATACAAGAGGTGGAAACCACTGCAGTTCGTCCAGCAGGAGTAACGGTATGCGCAGCATGTCTAAGACTAGCTAGTTATTATACAAGAGGTGGAAACCACTGCAGTTCGTCCAGCGGGAGTAACGATATCTGCAGCATGTCTAAGACTAGCTAGTTATCATACAAGAGGTTGAAACCACTGCAGTTCGTCCAACGGGAGTAACGATATCTGCAGCATGTCTAAGACTAGCTAGTTATCATACAAGAGGTGGAAACCACTGCAGTTCGTCCAGCGGGAGTAACGATATCTGCAGCATGTCTAAGACTAGCTAGTTATCATACAAGAGGTGGAAGCTACTTCAGTTCGTCTAGCGGGAGTAACGATATCTGCAGCATGTCTAAGACTAGCTTGTTATCATACAAGAGGTGTTAGCCACTGCAGTTCGTCCAGCGAGAGTAACGATATCTGCAGCATATCTTAGACTAGCTAGTTATCATACAAGAGGTGGAAGCCACTGCAGTTCGTCCAGCGGGTGTAACGATATATGCAGCATGTCTTAGACTAGCTAGTTATCATACAAGAGGTGGAAGCCACTGCAGTTCGTCCAGCGAATGATATATGCAGCATGTCTTAGACTAGCTAGTTATCATACAAGAGGTGGAAGCCACTGCAGTTCGTCCAGCGGGAGTAACGTTATCTGCAGCATGTCTAAGACTAGCTAGTTATCATACAAGAGGTGGAAGCCACCGCAGTTCGTCCACCGGGAGTAACGATATCTGCAGCATGTCTAAGACTAGCTAGTTATCATACAAGATGTGGAAGCCACTGCAGTTCGTCCAGCGGGAGTAACGATATCTGCAGCATGTCTAAGACTAGCTAGTTATCATACAAGAGGTGGAAGCCACTGCAGTTCGTCCAGCGGGAGTAACGATATCTGCAGCATTTCTTAGACTATCTAGTTATCATACAAGAGGTGGAAACCACTGCAGTTCGTCCAGCGGGACTAACGATATCTGCAGCATTTCTAAGACTAGCTAGTTATCATACAAGAGGTGGAAACCACTGCAGTTCGTCCAGCGGGAGTAACGATATCTGCAGCATTTCTAAGACTAGCTAGTTATCATAAAAGAGGTGGAAACAGACGAATTGATACACGGTTTGGAACTGGGCCTTTTAAATACTTACACATTGTTTAAGTGTTCTTCTATCCGTTAATGAAATCCAGCCTGTTTCTTTTATTAATTTATTAATGGACACGATTTATTAATGGACACGGACCTGGTAAGACAATAATAATACGCACAGCTTCATATTGTACTTTTTATAACAGCTCTTTTTCATAAACAGGACATCCCAAACTAATAGTCGTCTCATACTATATTTTTTTTTAATTGTACACAGTTTAATTTCTTCGCATTTTCATCAATAAAGCCGATGCATCTTTTAAAGGCATTTAACGCGATACATTGTTATAATTAGTTTAAGTGTTATATCAACACGGTTGTGTAACAATAATACGTTCCTACGCATTGGATCTAGAAGTACTGATATAGCCAAGGCAGAGAAAATATATTATTGTATAATAAACTATTGAATATATTCTTCTTTGTTAGTAATACTAAATTATAATTGCATGAGGGCAACTATACCACTGAAATGTGTAGTAGACTCAGTGTGTACCCTACAACTATGGTGGCTGATTTCTGCCATTTGTCGTCTTTTCGTTATATCGCCCCCGAAAAGACGAAAGAACGAAAAGACGACTGGACGAAAAGACGACAAATGAGCGAAAAGACGACAGAACGAAAAAAGTCGTCTCATACTATTGATGCATACTCTAAATCTGGTCTCAGATATACATAGTTGTCCGTTGTTTTTGTTCTATTTAATTTATATATAAGCTTTCTCATTAATTCTAACACTTTAATCTGAAGTTAAGCATAGATTAGGGGTTTAAAATCACTTAAATAGCATTCACATTTGCAGTGAGTTGAGACTGAAAGTGAATTGACATCCGCAAATAATCAAACTTTACTTAACATGTCGTTAATATATATTATTAAAGAAAGAGACACAAGAACGGATTCCTGTGGAACCCCTGTTGTTATGACCTTTGACTCAAATTGTTTGAACCACACATTGATTTCAGGATGAGAGACAGTTTGGAATACACGCTAAAAGCTTTCCATTGAATCCATTTGTTTAAGTTTAAGCAACAGTGCTTTTCGCCATACTCTGTCAAAAGCGTTCGATATGTCGGCAAACACAATGCAAATAAGTTGTTTCGCGTCAAGCGTTTGATTGTGTTTCGCGTCAAGCGTTTGACACAGTTGATTGTCAATATCCATTAATTGGTACAAAGCAGAATGTCCGGACCTGAAGCCAAACTGATTCTTGAAGAGAATATTGTTAAATGTGAAGAAAAAAAATTGAAAAATTGTTTAAAAAATATATATCCATTACTTTAACAACACAGCTTCGGTTTATTATTATTATTAGACGTATGATCGATACCTGATTTTAATAAAACTCTTGCTGTTTTCAAAATCTCTCAAGTCAAAGGCTGATGGGATACGACAGTATTTCGTTGTATTAGTGCAAGACTTAACACGACTGTATTTCAAACTCTGATAGCGTACCACGGTATATCATGTTTTTGGTACAAGATATAAAACGACTATATTTCATCTTATTACTGCAAAATAATACGACGTTTTTGCATTTAATTTATATCGGATGTAAATCCGACGTTATTCGTGTGAGCATCGTTTGGCTCATGTTCAGCCATTAGCAATTGCATCATTTTCCTGAAGAAGGATATGCTAGATTTCAGTAGAATGTTTACTTAAATTAATTATAAAAAATCTACTCATATTATAAGTAGTTTGGGTCGAATTATAGCACACGTTTACACGATCACTGTAGAATCAAGATTATTGCAAGCACTTCTAGAACAATCTTTATTGATAAATAACTGTGTGATGCCTCCTCCGACAATTGTATTAATCTGCGATTTAAATCGTTTGGTGAAGTAACTAGGTCATTATTATATATGCATTCAAGTTGGCAGACCAATCGCATCATAAATCATATACATTGATGATTATTTAAATATATTCAAGTCAAAGCAATTAGGCAATCATTATCGAAGATGACACAATTAACACAATAGCCATATCGGAATGGAATGTTTCGTCTTACACTAATTATAACGAGACTAATGATGAGGCAATATTATATAGATAATGTGTTAGATATACTAAAACGTTAAGGATACAAGTTCAAGCATGAGAATATAAAGTACATATACCATTTGGATTGTTTAAAGATTAACGAAGAAGATGGACCTGATATTAATCGTGTTTTTAACTTTGTGTATCTGTTTTAGTGTCGTGTCCGTTCATCTTGAAGGTAAGTTATATGCAGGGTGATTTCAAATATCGTATACAACACGTATGATTATATGCAGGGTGATTTCAAATAACGTATGCAACACCCATGATTATATGAATGGTGATTTCAAATATCGTATACAACACGTATGATTATATGCAGGGTGATTTCAAATATCGTATACAACACCCATGATTATATGCAAGGTGATTTCAATTATCGTATACAACACGCATGATTATATGCAGGGTGATTTCAAATATCGTATACAACACGTATGATTATATGCAGGGTGATTTCAAATATCGCATACAACACATATGATAATGTGCAGTGTGATTTCAAATATTGTATACAACACCCATGATTATATGCAGGGTGATTTCAAATATCGCATACAACACGTATGATAATATGCAGGGTGATTTCAAATATCGTATACAACACATAATGATTATATGCAGGGTGATTTCAAATATCGTATACAACACCCATAATTATATGCAGGGTGATTTCAAATATCGTATACAACACCCATGATTATATGAATGGCGATTTCAAATACTGTATACAACACGTATGATTATATGCAGGGTGATTTCAAATATTATATACACCACGCATGATAATATGCAGGGTGATTTCCGTATGAAAATATGCATGGTGATTTCAAATAGTGTATACAACACGCATGATAATATGCAGGGTGACTTCAGTATGATAATATGCATGGTGATTTCAAATATCGTATACAACACGTATGATAATATGGAGGGTGATTTCAAATATTGTATACAACACGTATGTTTATATGCTGGGTGATTTCAAATATTGTATACAACACGCATGATTATATGCAGGGTGATTTCAAATATTGTATACAACACGCATGATTATATGCTGGGTGATTTCAAAGATTGTATACAACACGCATGATTATATGCAGGGTGATTTCAAAAATTGTATACAACACGAATGATTATATGCAGGGTGATTTCAAATATTGTATACAATATGCATGATTATATGCAGGGTGATTTCAAATATCGTATACAACACGTATGATTATATGCCGGGTGATTTCATTTACTGTATACAACACGTATGATTATATGCAGGGTGATTTCAAATATTGTATACAACACGCATGATTATATGCAGGGTGATTTCAAATATTGTATACAACACGCATGATTATATGCAGGGTAATTTCAAATATCGGTTACAACTCGAATGAGTATATGCAGGATGATTTCAAATATTGTATACAACACGCATGATTATATGCAGGGTGATTTCAAATATCGTATACAACACGTATGATTATAAGCAGGGTGATTTCAAATATTGTATACAACACGCATGGTTATATGCAGGTTGATTTCAAATATTGTATACAACACGTATGATAATATGCCGGGTGATTTCAAATATTGTATACAACATGCATGATTATAAGCAGGGTGATTTCAAATAGTGTATACAACACGCATGGTTATATGCAGGTTGATTTCAAATATTGTATACAACACGCATGATTATACGCAGGTTGATTTCAAATATTGTATACAACACGCATGATTATATGCCGGGTGATTTCAAATATTGTATACAACACGCATGATTATATGCAGGGTGACTTCAAATATTGTATACAAAACGTATGATTATAAGCAGGTTAATTACAAATATTGTATACAACACGCATGATTATATGCAGGGTGATTTCAAATACTGTATACAACACACATGATTATATGCAGGGTGACTTCAAATATTGTATACAACACGCATGATTATATGCAGGAGGATTTCAAATATTGTATACAACATGTATGATTATATGCAGGGTGATTTCAAATATCGTATACAACACGAATGAGTATATGCAGGGTGATTTCAAATATTGTATACAATACGTATGATTATATGCAGGGTGATTTCAAATAGTGTATACAACATGAATGATTCTATGCAGGATGATTTCAAATATCGTAAACAACACGCATGATAATATGCAGGGTGATTTCAGTAGGATAATATGCATGGTGATTTAAACACGTATGATAATATGCAGGGTTATTTCAGTATGATAATATGCAGGGTGATTTCAAATATTGTATACAACACGCATGATTATATGCAGGGTGATTTCAAATATTATATACAACACGAATGATTATATGCAGGGTGATTTCAAATATTGTATACAACACGCATGATTATATGCAGGGTGATTTCAAATATTGTATACAACACGAATGATTATATGCAGGGTGATTTCAAATATTGTATACAACACGCATGATTGTATGCAGGGTGATTTCAAATATTGTATACAAGACGAATGATTATATGCAGGGTGATTTTAAATATGTGTATACAACACGCATGATTATATGCAGGGTGATTTCAAATATCGTATACAACACGCATGATTATATGCAGGGTAATTTCAAATATTGTATACAACACGAGTGATTATATGCAGGGTGATTTCAAATATTGTATACAACACGCAGGCTTAAATGAATGTTGATTTCAAATATCGTATACAACACGAATGATTATATGCAGGGTAATTTCAAATATCGTATACAACACGCATGATTATATGCAGGATAATTTCAAATATTGTATACAACACGCTTGATTATATTAATGGTGATTTCAAATATTGTATACAACACGCATGATTATATGCAGGGTAATTTCAAATATCGTATACAACACGCATGATTATATGCAGGGTAATTTCAAATATCGTATACAACACGCATGATTATATGCAGGATAATTTCAAATATTGTATACAACACGCATGATTATGTGCAGGGTGACTTCAAATATTGTATAAAACACGCATGATTATATGCAGGGTGATTTCAAATATCGTATACAACACGTATGATTATATGCACGGTGATTTCAAATAGTGTATACAACACGCATGATAATATGCAGGGTGATTTCCGTATGATAATATGCATGGTGATTTCGAATATCGTATACAACACGCATGCTTATATGAATGTTGATTTCAAATATCGTATACAACACTCATGATTATATGCAGGGTAATTTCTAATATTGTATACAACACGAATGATTTTACGAATGGTGATTTCAAATATCGTATACAACACGCATGATTATATGCAGGGTAATTTCAAATATTGTATACTACACGAATGATTATATGCAGGGTGATTTCAAATATTGTATACAACACGCATGATTATATGAATGGTGATTTCAAATATCGTATACAGCACGAATGATTATATGCATTGTAATTTCAAATATTTTACGAATGATTATATGCAGGGTGATTTCAAATATCCTATACAACACGAATGATTATATGCAGGGTGATTTCAAATGTCGTATACAACACGAATAAGTATATGCAGGGTGATTTCAAATATCCTATACAACACGCATGATTATATGCAGGGTGATTTCAAATATCCTATACAACACGCATGATTATATGCGGGGTAATTTCAAATATTGTATACAACACGCATGATTATTTGAATGGTGATTTCAAATATCGTATACAACACGTATGATTATATGCAGGGTGATTTCAAATATCCTATACAACACGTGTGATAATATGCAGGGTGATTTCAAATATTGTAACCAAATAAATGCAAAGTCGATGGGTGCACATCCCACTCTTCGCTGTCGTGTACACATCGTAGTCAATTACTGTGTCAAATATGAATACCCTCCTTTAATTGGACATGAAAGAGCGAAGGTTACAAGGAAACAAAACGAATACAAATCAATTTCATTAATTTTTTTGACAACTGCAACTGTAGCTCATTTTTCTGAATTTGACCTTTTGATCTTGGTCTCTGAACCCAGGGAGGTAAAACCTGGACTTGAAACCTTAGTTACACATCCGAGGCAACCACTGCGGCAAATATTAACACCGATGAGTTAAGGTTACGAGGAATCAATAAAAAAAAATGCATTCTGATCCCATATACCCAAATGGCCATCCTTTGCGAAGAAGGGTGTGTATATTAAATCGCAAATTATGGCCATGTAAAAAATGCATCGAATCAAGCATAAAAAAGATGAATGCCGATAATTCAAACCAAAAGCTCAAGTCCCATGTTAGACATTGACATAGACGGTGTATTTCTTGGGAGAAATGAAATTAGACCTTCTTCTAAACACATCATGCGTTTGCAACTGAAAACAGCAACTTTCCACAGCATCCTGCGTTTGCATAAGAAAAAACATCCCATTTATTATAACTGCATTTTTGGAAAAAATACGATAATCGGATACATTATTTTTGCAGAGGTCCGTCCGTCACACCTTTGTGGACGGAACTCCTCGGAGACCGTTCGAGATATTAAAATCCGTCATTACAGAAATTTGTATTAGGTCAAAAGGTTTTCATTAAATAATAATTTTCATTGAAGGTAAAACTCAGCATTACATGGTCCCGCCTTAATTTTATTAAGCTATGTGAAAGCTTTTATTAGCCGGATTTTATAACGGATATTTCGACAATTAAAAACATTTTAATGCGATAATCTGTTTAAAATTACCTATTAAAGATTTAATTTTACAATATGCAAACTTTTTAAGCCGAACTTTACATTTTATTTCATACCAAAGCCAACCCCGGGTTCACAGTTCGAAGTAAAAAGCTGAAACAGTGTAGGAAGATTGTTGAGGACAATATGATGTTATTAAAGGTCTGAAATTTGACCTTCACCATCAATGTCTAAGTGTTATCAATGTCCTATTGACTTGTTCTAGTTGTCATGCAGAGTGAAGTGAAAATGTAATTTAAGAACAACACATAACATTTTAGCAATATTAATGTTACTAATTGGAACATATAGACACAGATATACTTCATACAATAACTCAGCCTTAAATGAGGTATAAAAGCCGAACAGGAAATGTCGCATTCACAGATAAGTCAACTAAAAACACACATTTGAAACACACAACAATTACGAGGTTATATAGAAGCAAAATAATCGACACTAAAGTAAGCGACACTAAAGTAAGTGACACTAAAGTAAGCATCACTAAAGTAAGTGACACTAAAGTAAGCAACACTAAAGTAAGCGACACTAAAGTAAGCGACACTAAAGTAAGTGACACTAAAGTAAGCAACACTAAAGTAAGCGACACTAAAGTAAGTGACACTAAAGTAAGCAACACTTAAGTAAGCGACACTAAAGTAAGCGACACTAAAGTAATTGTAATTGAATGTTATTTAACGGCTCATCAACAAAGTGTAGTTTATTTAGAGCCACCCCAGAGAGAGGGGAAGGATATATAGGAATCCGGGAACCTGCCCTACTCTTATTATCGAATAGATTCCTACGGTTCTTTAACGTGCTCGGAGGATAGACCGATACATGGGACCGCCCGGTTTACGTCCCCGTCCAACGGACGAGGCTAAGGGAACGTGTCTTGCCCAAGAACACACCGACGAAGCTCAGTGGCACCACGGAGGATTGAACCCGGGGCCTCTGGTTACAAATCCGCCGCGCTACCGACTGCGCCAGGCCAGTAAGGGGCACTATAATATGGGACACTATAGTATGGGACACGATAATTATAAAAGGGCTGATAAAAGGGGTACCGATTTGGAACGGTTAGTGGGGGGAAAAGTCCGATTGGTGTAAGCTAAATGAATACAGTGCAACTATAAAACTTAATGAAAACATTGATCTAAATACAATGATATACTGAAAGGAAAATTAAACGCATAATCAAAAAAGTACATATAGTACGCTATTATATACACCTAATCCACGTAATATTCCAGATATATCTCAACGTGCTTTGTACAAAATGGGGCTACAACTATTTACAGAAAGGACAACTCTTTCATGCAGTAGACCTTTTAATCAAAGTATTCTTTGTTACACGAGATTCATTACTGTTGAAGTTTCGCTTGAAAAAGTCAAACCATTTCAGTATTGTGTTTAATGTTAAGAGATTACAACGTTTAAAGCCTAAGTTTGCTCACCTGCTTGAGCCAAATGCGCATTCTGTCAATAATGAAACTGGTAACCATTGGTGTGTTCGGTGCTGTTTAAACCTTCTTTCCGAAAGGACAGGCCTAATGTCGCCCTGTACCATTTGATTAGCAGTAGCATATAAAACATACAATATATAGTGGAAATACCCATTACGCGTTTCTTTTTCCTTTCAGTATATGTATGTCGATGCTATGTTCACTGCACACAAGTCTAAACAGTGAACATAGCATCGACATACATATACTGAAAGGAAAAAGAAACGCAGGGTGCGTATTTCCGCTAAATATTGTATGTTTATTATGCTACTGCTAATCGAATGGTACAGGGCGACATTAGGCCTGTCCTTTTAGAAAGAAGGTTTAAACAGCACTGAACACACCAATGGTTACCCCTTTAAAGTTTCATTATCGTCAGAATGCGCATTTGGCTCAAGCAGGTGAGCAAACTTAGGCTTTAAATGTTGCAATCACTTAACATTAAATACAGTACTGAACTGGCTCAATTTTTCAAAGAGGAACTTCAGCATTTATGAATTTCTTGTTACAACGTGTACTGTGATTAAAACGTCTACAACATCACAGTTGTGTCCTTTCTCTAACTAACTGCACTTTTTTTTTTTACAAAACATCTTGGGATTTCCTTGGAATATATATGGAATTATGCGTGCAGTATATGCAATATATAGCGGAAATACGCACCCTGCGTTTCTTTTTCCTTTCAGTATATATACTAACATATCATCAACACATGGTTTAGGTAATTTTGAGCAGCCCCAGTGAGAGGGGAAAGATACACAAGAATTAAGGACATGCGTCCGAGTACTATTCAACGTGCTGGGAGGATAAACTCCGACAAAAGGGACTGCTGGGTTTACACTCCTGTCTAATAGAGGAAGTGTCTCGCCTAAACGCACCAAAGAGCCAGTAGCACAAGCGAGGTTCCAACCAGGGATATCCGGAATCAGAGTTGAACCTGCTTATCCACTGGGCCACCGCGGTTAATGGACTACAGGACAGATACAGTTTTGTTATATGGACATGAATAAACGTAGAACATATTCACAAGCTATGAATATACGTGCAGTTTCAATTAACAAAAAGACAACTAGCAATGGTTGTTTTCTCTACAACCATGTTGGATTTAATGAAGATATAGATTACAGATGCGGAAATAATTACAAGTTCTTCATATTTGTAATTAATAGAAGATGTAGTGAATATAAACTAAATTAAAACTCACCAAAAAAATGCCGCAGGTGTTGGTATATGCGTAAAAAGAAATTAATACGTAGTGTATCAACTATGGATTATACTATGTGTATGATACGCAGATATAATTAATACGGAGTGTATCAACTATGGATTATACTATGTGTATGATACGCAGATATAATTAATACGGAGTGTATCAACTATACAATGTGTATGATACGCAGATATAATTAATACGGAGTATATCTAATATGGATTATACAATGTATATGATACGCAGATATAATTAATACGGAGTGTATCAACTATGGATTATACTATGTGTATGATACGCAGATATAATTAATACGGAGTGTATAATAATAATAATAATAATAATAATAATAATAATAATAATAATAAATGCTTTATTTAATGATGGTAACTCAATCAATTTACAACAATTGTTCTCCCTTGAGGCCATCAAATGAAGAAACATGTAACACACACACATGGTTATATACATACAATATTATACAATTCTGAAGAGTTTCCTGTTGTAAAATCAAAAGTCCCTATATATAAATATTTTTAAAGTTATTTTAAAGTACTAAAACCGAATGCAAGCAAATTAAAATTAACTTGTATTACCTAAAAGATAAGAATAATATTTCTTTTTAAATTCTTTGATATGTTTGGCTTGTCGCATTGGAGGTGCGATCGAGTTCCATATGACAGCACCAGAATAACGAATATTTTGTTTGTATATACTTAGCCTATGTTTCGGGACGATTAGATCACCATTTGAACAAGTCCTTAATTTATAAGAGGAATGAACCTTTTGAAACAAAGATGTAAGATAGTCTGGAGCAAGATTATTGACGCATTTGTAAACCTGCACTGCTTTATGAAATTGTATTCGATCATGGACATTTAACCATTTAAGCTCTTTAAATAAGGGTTTTGAAGATGCATCATATGGCCTATTAAGGATGGTCCGCGGAGCTCTCTTTTGGATTTTTTGGATTCTATTAATATTGTTGCTAGAACAATTTCCCCAAATAGTGTCACCATAATCCAAAATTGGTTGTATATATGCATTGTAATATATAATTCTTGTTTCATGTGTAAGAAATTTCTTGATTTTGCACAAAAGATTAGTTTTGTTTGTTAAAGAAGTACAAAGATTATCGACATGGACGTCCCATGACAGGTTTTTATCAATATATACCCCTAATAATTTTTGACTCTGTACATTTTCTATTGCTGTACTGTTAACATATAATTGTTTTACTTCATTATTAGGTTTAGACAACTTTTGAGATGTACCTATAATCATATATATGTTGCTTTCATTTCATTTATTAACATTTTATTTTGCTTAGCCCATTGCTCTGTTTGTTTGAGACTAAGCTGGCTATTTTCTTGTATAATTTCAAGATTAGGACCAGACGTAGACAATGTTACATCATCAGCAAATATGTCTGTGTTTGCATTTTCTACATAAAGTGGTAGATCATTAACAAACAAAATAAATAGAAGTGGTCCAAGTATTGACCCTTGTAGTACCCCTGTTTTTATAAGATTAGGCTTTGAAAGCTCTGTCGAAATTTGTATATTCTGGTATCGATTTTAAGGTACGAGTTGAAACATTTTAAAGTGCATTTATCAAAATTATAACTTTTAAGTTTTGCCAACAAAAGTTCATGGTTAACTAGATCAAATGCCTTTTTGAAATCAATAAAAACAAGTTCAGTGACATGTCCATTATTCAGTTCTTGCAGTAACATATATGTTAGCTTTGTTAATGCTGTATGGCAGGAATGAGATTTTCTAAAGCCTGACTGTCCCCTATAAATTAGACCATACATTTCCAGATACTCAATACACTGGTTGGCTATATGTCTTTCTAGTATTTTTGATAATGTGGGTAAAATAGAAATTGGTCTGTGATTACCGGGATCATCAGCATCACCTGATTTATATATATAGGAGCTACTCTTGCATTTTTTAATTTTTCTGGGAATACACATGTCATAATACTAATGTTTATAATGAGACATATCGATTTTGCAAGTACTGGCGCCGCCGTTTTTAAAATGTGAGGGCCTATGCCACCTAGACCAGTTGACTTTGTAGAATCAAGCTGATTTATGTATTTTAGAACTTCATTCATGGTTATGTTTCTAATAGAAAATTCCTTGTTATTTGGCATTTTTTGTCGAACAAAATCCCTTAGTTTTTCTAGATTAAGACTTTCATTAGAATCAGAAATATTATTTGAAAGATTTGTGAAAAAATCATTAAACTCATCAGCAATATCTTTCTTAGATGTGACATACCTATTAACAAGTTTTACTTTGTTTGAGTGTTTTGACTTAGTTTTCCCTGATTTAAGTTCATTTATATGCCTCCACATGGTCCCAGAGTTTTTGTTATATTCTATGGCTTTGGTGTAGTAATCCTTTTTAGCTTGATCAATGAAAATATTTGTTTTATTTCTCCAATGTTTATACTGAACAAAATATTTTGTCTTATGATAGAAATCTCTTTTATTCCTTGATTCTTTTATTTCAGGAGACAACCAACTTGGACGTGTGTTGCTTTTTATTCGTTTCGTTTTTATAGGTGCATGTTTATCTAGTACATTAAGAATAGAATCATTCCACGAGCTTATGGCAGAGTTTACATCTGTCGTACATTCTATATTGATAAGATCAAACGTTTTATTTAAACTATTATTGAAATGCATTGTATCAAATTTCTTAAAATCTCTGTAAGTTATTTCTGTATGTGTATTATCTGATTTAATGAAGGGTGTATGTCTTGTTGCGCAGACTGGATAGTGGTCACTTGCACTATATATTGTAGTATCAACTATGGATTATACTATGTGTATGATACGCAGATATAATCAATACTGAGTGTATCAAATATGGATTATACTATGTGTATGATACGCAGATATAAGCCAAAAATCGCACCACTTTCCGCAAGTAATTTAAATTGATCCTCGTTGGAGAGTTTATACTTTCCAATCATTACGTGGTCCGGCCTTAACTCCATTAAGCGATGGGAAAGCGTATACTAGCATGATTTTATAACGGATATTACGACAATAAAATATGCTTAAAACAATGTTACTTAAAAAATGCAATAACTTGTTTAAAATTACATATTAAATGTTTTAATTTCACAATTTGCAAACTTGTTAAGCCGAAATTAAGGTTTAATTTCATACCCCAGCCAACCCAGTTTTAGCTTCTTGGAGAAGGGGTTGGATGGGGTATGAAAGTTAATACTCGGACCACGTAATGGATTCATAGTTATCCATTTTCTAGGTGGTCTCAACCTATTTTTTAAAAAAGCGTCAATTGTCATTACGACACCATGTCTACCTGTATCTATCGATTTTTCGCTCGAGAGTTTAGAATTGTTTAAAATGAACATCAAATATTAGAACCATCTTTCTCGATGGATTATGTGTATTAATACGGAAACTTATTTGTCGAAAAAAGAAAATGTTATATACTTTGTATTGGTATATGATTTTTAAAAATCGGTTAAATATTATTTGAAATGTTAATTACAATGTAACACCACCGCTAGTTTTTGGTTTTTGTATAGCCGATACGCATTAAACTCTCAATACGACAACCATGGCTAGACATGGGAATACAACGTTGTTTCATAACTAAAGTGTAAGAGCCCTGGACAGTATGCAACAAATTCATTTTCTTTTCAATTTATTTGTTTCATAATAACAT
This sequence comes from Cyrtodaria siliqua, assembly GCA_037043455.1. NCBI lineage: Eukaryota > Metazoa > Mollusca > Bivalvia > Adapedonta > Hiatellidae > Cyrtodaria > Cyrtodaria siliqua. The sequence goes on along the minus strand of JAWPHD010004325.1, from coordinate 22,675 downwards.
TTTGATTTCGTAAATATTGAAAACTACCATATTCATTTTTCATCACATGTTTTGAAGTGATGACCTTCAAAACTTTTTTTTTCTTCTGATTTGTGAAAATGCTACATTCATGATTTGTTCATGTTATTTGAGAGCTGGATAGCTAAATTATCAAATTCTGAAATAACTCAATGATCATCCATTTTTAAAAGATCGTTTGTTGTTGTTCTTATGTTGTTTTTAGAATTGATGGACATAAGCATAGGTATACACTGCACGACTTTAAAAACGCAACAGGGAAATAAACTAAGATAACTGACATATTTCAATAGACATTAAATTTTAATTTCATCTATTTTATTTAACCATATCTACAGTTGAATTGCTGAAAATTTCATTCAAATTGATCAACATTAAACTGGTTAAATTTAAAATATAACTCCGATGCATATTGGGATATACCGGGTATTAGTTTTGTGACTTTTGCTTTTGGGGGTCGTCCTGTTATGCTCTGAATTTAATAAGTTTATTGTTGATCAAATTGACTGAAATTTTCAGCAAATCAACTGTAGATACTGTTATATAGAATAGATGAAATAAAAATTTAATTTCTATTGAAATATGTCAGTTATCTTAGTTTATTTCCCTGTTGCGTTTTTAAAGTCGTTGAGTGTATGTTCTATATGCTTTAAATAGAATAAGCACTCAATTAAATTGGTAAGTATGACACGGGTAAAGTGTCCACAAACACTGATCCTGTAATGCTATGTAGTTTACATTAATTGTGAGATATGTGCTCTTGTACAGGTGTAAATATCCGATGTACGTTTGACAAGGTCATATATAAACTTAACTGGCTGCTCTGAACTAAGTACTCGACCGGTAGCTGTTATAATAAATATACTATCTAACTAAGAAAGGTAAATGACACATGTTTTTGTTATTTATTTATAGCTCCTGAAAGACAAACACTTACTGCTCGGGCGAAGTCTGTACCTTTTGAAAGCGTGCATGTAGACTTACCTGGTCAACATGATAACAACAGTCCCCACCCGGTCGTTCACAGACCAAAGCAAAACAATGCAGTCAGTATACTCGACAAACTGGGATCAACCTTAACTCCCAGCGTGCAAGATACATCACACGTTCAGGGACCGGAAGGACGTGGACATAAATCGGGTGAAGAACATCCTGTTAATCGAGGTAATACTCAAATAGTTTCCGTAGAACATTCGAAATCTAAAGCGAAACCAAAAGTTTACAAACACTGTTACATTAATTGAAAGATATTGTGTTCACGTTGATCTCTAGATAAGTTGCTGTAGATTTAGAACAAACAAGGTTTTACGCAAACGTAAAATAGCTGCCGAGAGGCAAAACGTTAACATAATAGTAGATCAAGTCACGGGTGTTAAAACTATGAAAAAAATAAATGTTATCACGGAGACATAAATACGCCACGACCGTTTTTTTTCTCACGTTCTTGCCGATTGTTACCATCAGTTCTTATTACCAAACATTTATGAATCAATGTGGGCGACCTCGCTTCTTTCTGTTCAAATACCTTGGCATGCCTTACATATTGATTACAATTCACCCTTGTAACACGACGTGCTAGAAGTACACATGAGCACAGAAATACAATTGTTCACATGTATACGCGTGCGTTAGCGTGTGCATTACAACACATATAAATTATTCACCGTTACCATGTCTAATAATAAGATTGAGTTATCAAAACAATTTTTTTAAAGAACTGTTACTACCTTACCGTTAGCAATAATGAAAACCATAATAATGAAAAAATTTAAAAAAAAAGTACAAAAAGGAAATCAGCAGGCTTGAATCCTCCCTTCCCCGGCACTAACACGACGCCTCACTCAACTGCGCTGGAGGATAGTGAATGTCTCGGTTTCTAATATACATATAATAATAATGACTACATGCCACACATTTCAGTAGCCTGGTTTACCAAAATGTCATTTCAGCAAGTGAAATGGTAACCTTTCAACATCACAAAATATGTCTTTATACTATTCAAGTGTTTTAGACTGGTTCGCTAGGAATTTAAGTTGTAATGCATGCTTAACGTCGACTATATGATTCACAGACTTAACCATAGACAAACAGAGAAACCATATTAGGATCAGCAGCCTTCGGCAGCTGAAATAACCAATCTCAATATCGATGTTGTTATATTTTCTTTTATTTCTAGTTTCAGAGAGACATAAAGAGATTGCTCAGGCTAAGCATGTTTCTTTTGAAGGCGTTTATGTAGACATACCTGGTCATCATGATAATAACAGTCCACCTCATCCGGTCGTTGACAGACCAACGCAAAACAATGCAGTCTATGGCAGTATACTCGACAAACTAGGATCAACCGTATCTCCCAGCGTGCACGATACTTCACACGTGCAGGGGCCGGAAGAACGTGGACACACATCGGATGAAGAACATCCTTTTAATCGAGGTAATACACAAATAGTTTCAGTAGCACATTCGGAATCTAGGGTGAAACCACAAACACTGTTACAGTAATTGATAGATATTGTGCTCACGTTGAGCACTAGATTTGCAAGTAATTGAAATCATTTGGAATAACAAATCGCAATGTTTATGCAATTTTTTATATTTCTTTTTCTAGTTTCTGAGAGATATACACAGATTGCACGGGGAAAACCTGTACCTTTCGAAAGCGTACATGTAGACTTACCTGGTCATCATGGTAACAACAGTCCACATCCGGTCGTTCACAGACCAATGCAGAACAGTGCAATCAATATACTTGGCAATCTAGGATCATCCTTATCCCCAAGTGTGCACGACACACCACACGAGCAGGGACCAGAAGGACGTGCACACAATACGGATGAAAATGTCCTTTACAGAGACGCACAAATGCCACCTACTATAGAAGCACGTCCCGTTTTTCGTAATCGAGGTAATACTCATAAAGCTTCAGTAGTACAGTCGGACTCAACCTAAAGTTCATATAATTCAGTAGCACAGTCGGAATCAAGGTAATACGCATATAGTTTCAGTAGCTCATTTGTAATCGAGGGTGAAAGGACAAGTTTAGAAACCCTGTTACAGTTAACTGATAACTAGTTTGCTCACGTTGACCACTAGATAAGCTGCTGCAGTATCAGAGTGATTGTCATATGCTTTAGCATAACAATGATCTCAATGTTTATGTTATTTGTTATATTTGTTTAATTTCTAGTTTCAGAGAGACAGACACAGAATGCACGGGCGAAGCCTGTACCTTTTGAAAGCGTGCATGTAGACCTACCTGGTCAACATGATAACAACAGTCCACATCCGGTCGTTCACAGACCAACGCAAGTCAGTATACTCGATAAACTAGGGTCAACCTTATCTCCCGACGTGCACGATACAGCACACGTGCAGGGACCGGAAGGAAACAATCAATTGGATATTTCTGGTGTTCGCCTCGCGTTGAAAGCGGAACAAACACAAGCTATGGACAATTCAGAAATACAAGCACAACGAAATAGAGTGACGAAAATGCCAACTAGAAATACCGTTTCTGAGAAACATGCACTGATTCCACGGGCAAAACCTGTACATTTTGATAACGTAAATGTAGACTTACCTGGTCAACATTATAATAACAGTCCACATCCGGTCGTTCACAGACCAACGCAAGTCAGTATACTCGATAAACTAGGGTCAACCTTATCTCCCGACGTGCACGATACAGCACACGTGCAGGGACCGGAAGGACGTGGACACGTTTCTGTAGTATATGCGGGATCTCGAGTGAAACCACAAGTTAATATACTCGAGCCGTTTGAAAACAATAAAATGGACATTTCTAGTGTTCGCCTCGCCTTGCAAGCGGAACAAACACAAGCAATGGAAGACGCAAAAATACAAGCAAAACGCAATAGGGTGACGACAATGCAAACTAGAAATACCGTTTCAGAGAGACATACACTGATTGCACGGCCTTTAGAAAGCGTGCCTGTAGACTTACTTGGTCATCATGATAATAACAGTCCACATCCGGTCGTTCACAGACCAACGCAAAACAATGCAGTCTATGACAGTATACTCGACAAACTTGGATCAACCTTATCTCCCAGCGTGCACGATAGATCACAAGCGCAGGGACCGGAAGGACGTGAACACAATTCGAATGAAGAACAACCTGTTAATCGAGGTAATACTTAAATTATTTCAGTAGCACATTCGGAATGCAGGGTGAAACCACACGTTTAGAAACAGTTTTACAGTAATTGATAGATTATATTGTGAAACAGTTTTACAGTAATTGATAGATTATATTGTGAAACACTTTTACAGTAATTGATAGATTATATTGTGAAACACTTTTACAGTAATTGATAGATTATATTGTGCTCAGGCTTATCACTAGATAAGCTTCTGTAGTATCAAAGTAATTGTCATATGATTTGGAATAACCAATCTCATTATTTATGTTGTTATATTTCTTTTATTTCTAGTTTCAGAGAGATATACACAGATTGCACAGGCAAAGCATGTACCTTTTGAAAGCGTACCTGTAGACTTACCTGTTCATCGTGATAATAACAGTCCACATCCGGTCATTCACAGACCAACGCAAAACAATGCAGTCTATGGCAGTATACACGACAAACTGGGATCAACCGTATCTCCCAGCGTGCAAGATACATCACACTTTCGGGGACCGGAAGGACGTGGACATAATTCGGGTGAAGAACATCCTGTTAATCGAGGTAATACTCAGATAGTTTCAGTAAAACATTCGGAATCTAGAGTGAAATCAAAAGTTTAGAAACACTGTTACAGTAATTGAAAGATATTGTGCTCACGTTGATCTCTAGGTAAGCTGCTGTAGTATGCAAGTAATTGTCATCAATCGCAATGTTTATGGTATTTGTTATATTTCTTGTTCTAGTTTCTGAGAGATATACACCGATTGCACAGGCAAAACATGTACCTTTTGAAAGCGTACATATAGACTTACCTGTTCAGCATGCTAACAACAGTCTGCATCCGGTCGTTCACAGACCAATGCAGAACAGTGCAATCAATATACTCGGCAATCTAGGATCATCCTCATCCCCCAGTGTGCACGATACATCACACGTGCAGGGACCAGAAGGACGTGCACACAATACGGATGAAAATGTCCTTTACAGAGACGTACGAGTGCCACCGAGTATAAAAGCACGTTCCGTTTTTCGTAATCGAGGTAATACTCATAAAACTTCAGTAGTACAGTCGGACCCGAGATAATTCTCATATAATTCAGTAGCACAGTCGGAATCGAGGTAATACGCATATAGTTTCAGTAGCACATTTGTAATCGAGGGTGAAGGACAAGTTTAGAAACACTGTAACAGTTAACTGATAACTAGTGTGCTCACGTTGACCACTAGGTAAGCTGCTGCAGTATCAGAGTGATTGTCATATGCTTTCGCATAACAATGATCTCAATGTTTATGTTATTTGTTATATTGTTATATTTGTTTAATTTCTAGTTTTGGAGAGACATACACAGAATACACGGGCGAAGCCTGTACCTTTTGAAAGCGTGCATGTAGACCTACCTGGTCAACATGATAACAACAGTCCACATCCGGTCGTTCACAGACCAACGCAAGTCAGTATACTCGATAAACTAGGGTCAACCTTATCTCCCGACGTGCACGATACAGCACACGTGCAGGGACCGGAAGGAAACAATAAATTGGATATTTCTGGTGTTCGCCTCGCGTTGAAAGCGGAACAAACACAAGCTATGGACATTTCAGAAATACAAGCACAACGAAATAGAGTGACGAAAATGCCAACTAGAAATACCGTTTCTGAGAAAAATGCACTGATTCCACGGGCAAAACCTGTAAATTTTGATAACGTATATGTAGACTTACCTGGTCAACATTATAATAACAGTCCACATCCGGTCGTTCACAGACCAACGCAAAACAATGCAGTCTATGACAGTATACTCGACAAACTTGGATCAACCTTATCTCCCAGCGTGCACGATAGATCACAAGCGCAGGGACCGGAAGGACGTGAACACTATTTGGATGAAGAACAACCTGTTAATCGAGGTAATACTCAAATAGTTTCAGTAGCACATTAGGAATGCAGGGTGAAACCACACGTTTAGAAACAGTTTTACAGTAATTGATAGATTATATTGTGAAACAGTTTTACAGTAATTGATAGATTATATTGTGAAACACTTTTACAGTAATTGATAGATTATATTGTGAAACACTTTTACAGTAATTGATAGATTATATTGTGCTCAGGCTTATCACTAGATAAGCTTCTGTAGTATCAAAGTAATTGTCATATGATTTGGAATAACCAATCTCATTATTTATGTTGTTATATTTCTTTTATTTCTAGTTTCAGAGAGATATACACAGATTGCACAGGCAAAGCATGTACCTTTTGAAAGCGTACCTGTAGACTTACCTGTTCATCGTGATAATAACAGTCCACATCCGGTCATTCACAGACCAACGCAAAACAATGCAGTCTATGGCAGTATACACGACAAACTGGGATCAACCGTATCTCCCAGCGTGCAAGATACATCACACTTTCGGGGACCGGAAGGACGTGGACATAATTCGGGTGAAGAACATCCTGTTAATCGAGGTAATACTTAGATAGTTTCAGTAAAACATTCGGAATCTAGAGTGAAATCAAAAGTTTAGAAACACTGTTACAGTAATTGAAAGATATTGTGCTCACGTTGATCTCTAGATAAGCTGCTGTAGTAAGCAAGTAATTGTCATCAATCGCAATGTTTATGGTATTTGTTATATTTCTTGTTCTAGTTTCTGAGAGATATACACCGATTGCACGGGCAAAACATGTACCTTTTGAAAGCGTACATATAGACTTACCTGTTCAGCATGCTAACAACAGTCTGCATCCGGTCGTTCACAGACCAATGCAGAACAGTGCAAACAATATACTCGGCAATCTAGGATCATCCTCATCCCCCAGTGTGCACGATACATCACACGTGCAGGGACCAGAAGGACGTGCACACAATACGGATGAAAATGTCCTTTACAGAGACGTACGAGTGCCACCGAGTATAAAAGCACGTTCCGTTTTTCGTAATCGAGGTAATACTCATAAAACTTCAGTAGTACAGTCGGACCCGAGATAATTCTCATATAATTCAGTAGCACAGTCGGAATCGAGGTAATACGCATATAGTTTCAGTAGCACATTTGTAATCGAGGGTGAAAGGACAAGTTTAGAAACACTGTAACAGTTAACTGATAACTAGTGTGCTCACGTTGACCACTATGTAAGCTGCTGCAGTAGCAGAGTGATTGTCATATGCTTTAGCATAACAATGATCTCAATGTTTATGTTATTTGTTATATTTGTTTAATTTCTGGTTTCGGAGAGACATACACAGAATACACGGGCGAAGCCTGTACCTTTTGAATGCGTGCATGTCGACCTACCTGGTCAACATGATAACAACAGTCCACATCCGGTCGTTCACAGACCAACGCAAGTCAGTATACTCGATAAACTAGGTTCAACCTTATCTCCCGACGTGCACGATACAGCACACGTGCAGGGACCGGAAGGAAACAATCAATTGGATATTTCTGGTGTTCGCCTCGCGTTGAAAGCGGAACAAACACAAGCTATGGACAATTCAGAAATACAAGCACAACGAAATAGAGTGACGAAAATGCCAACTAGAAATACCGTTTCTGAGAAACATGCACTGATTCCACGGGCAAAACCTGTACATTTTGATAGCGTATATTTAGACTTACCTGGTCAACAGTATAATAACAGTCCATATCCGGTCGTTCACAGACCAACGCAAGACAGTATACTAGATAAACTAGGGTCAACCTTATCTCCCGACGTGCACGATACAGCACACGTGCAGGGACCGGAAGGACGTTGACAGGTTTCGGTAGTATATGCGGGATTTCGAGTGAAACCAGAAGTTAATATACTCGAGCCGTTTGAAAACAATAAAATGGACATTTCTAGTGTTCGCCTCGCCTTGCAAGCGGAACAAACACAAGCAATGGAAGACGCAGAAATACAAGCAAAACGCAATAGGGTGACAACAATGCAAACTAGAAATACCGTTTCAGAGAGACATACACTGATTGCACGGCCTTTAGAAAGCGTTCCTGTTGACTTACTTGGTCATCATGATAATAACAGTCCACATCCGGTCATTCACAGACCAACGCAAAACAATGCAGTCTATGACAGTATACTCGACAAACTTGGATCAACCTTATCTCCCAGCGTGCACGATAGATCACAAGCGCAGGGACCAGAAAGACGTGAACACTATTTGGATGAAGAACAACCTGTTAATCGAGGTAATACTCAAATAGTTTCAGTAGCACATTCGGAATGCAGAGTGAAACCACACGTTTATATACACTTGTACAGTAATTGATAGATTATATTGTGCTCAGGCTGATCACTAGATAAGCTTCTGTAGCATCAAAGTAATTGTCATATGATTTGGAATAACCAATCTCATTATTTATGTTGTTATATTTCTTTTATTTCTAGTTTCGGAGAGATATACACAGATTGTACAGGTAAAGCATGTACCTTTTGAAAGCGTACCTGTATACTTACCTGTTCATCGTGATAATAACAGTCCACATTCGGTCATTCACAGACCAACGCAAAACAATGCAGTCTATGGCAGTATACACGACAAACTGGGATCAACCGTATCTCCCAGCGTGCAAGATACATCACACTTTCGGGGACCGGAAGGACGTGGACATAATTCGGGTGAAGAACATCCTGTTAATCGAGGTAATACTCAGATAGTTTCAGTAGAACATTCGGAATCTAGAGTGAAACCAAAAGTTTAGAAACACTTACAGTAATTGAAAGATATTGTGCTCACGTTGATCTCTAGTTAAGCTGCTGTAGTATGCAAGTAATTGTCATCATTTGGAATAACAAATCGCAATGTTTATGGTATTTGCTATATTTCTTGTTCTAGTTTATGAGAGATATACACCGATTGCACGGGCAATACATGTACCTTTTGAAAGCGTACTAAAGACTTACCTGTTCAACATGATAACAACAGTCTGCATCCGGTCGTTCACAGACCAATGCAGAACAGTGCAATCAATTTACTCGGCAATCTAGGATCATCCTCATCCCCCAGTGTGCACGATATATCACACGTGCAGGGACCAGAAAGAAGTGCACACAATACGGATGAAAATGTCCTTTACAGAGACGCACGAGTGCCACCGAGTATAAAAGCACGTTCCGTTTTTCGTAATCGAGGTAATACTCACTTTAGTAGTACAGTCGGACTCGAGCTAAGGTTCATATACACTCAAGTGATATGAAAACGCAACACGGGAATTTCCGCTATATATTGTATATACTGCACACTTAATTGCACATAATATTCCAAAGAAATCCCAAGATGTTTTTTAAAAAGAAAGTTGCAGTTAACTAGAGAAAGGACAAAACTGTGATGTTGTAGACGTTTTAATCACAATACACTTTGTAACAAGAACTTCATAAATGTTGAAGTAGCTCTTTGGAAAATTGAGCTAGTTCAGTACTGTATTTAACGTAAATAGTTCGCAAAATGTTGCATCCTAAGTTTGCTCACATGATTGAGCCAAACGCATACTCTGTGAATAATGAAACATTGAAGGAATACTATTTGCTGTATTATTTGTTGTTTTAGTATTTTTTCCAAAAGGAACGGTCTTACGTAGCCATGTACCATTCGATTAAAAGCAGCATATTGTACATCCCGTGTTGCGTTTTCATATCACTTGAGTGTAATTCAGTAGTACAGTCGGACCCGAGATAATTCTCATATAATTCAGTAGCACAGTCGAAATCGAGGTAATACGCATATAGTTTCAGCAGCACATTTGTAATCGAGGGTGAAAGGACAAGTTTAGAAACACTGTAACAGTTAACTGATAACTCGTGTTCTCACGTTGATCAGTAGGTAAGCTGCTTTAGTATCAAAGTGATTGTCATATGCTTTAGCATAACCAATGATCTCAATGTTTATGTTATTTGTTATATTTCTTTAATTTCTAGTTTCAGAGAGACAGACACAGAATGCACGGGCGAAGTCTGTACCTTTTGAAAGCGTGCATGTAGACCTACCTGGTCAACATGATAATAAGAGTCCACATCCGGTCGTTCATAGATCAATGCAAAACAGTGCAGTCAGTACACTCGACAAACTGGGATCAACCTTATCTTCCAGCGTTCACGATACATCGCTTTCGCAGGGACCGGAAGGACGTGGACACGTTTTGGTAGTATATCCGGGATATAGAGGGAAACCACAAGTTAATATACTCGAGCCGTTTGAAAACAATAAAATGGACATTTCTAGTGTTCCCCTCGCTTTGCAAGCGGAACAAACACAAGCCATGGAAGATGCAGAAATACAAGCAAAACGCAATAGGGTGACGACAATGCAAACTAGAAATACTGTTTCAAAGAGACATACACTGATTGCACGGGCGAAGCCTGTACCTTTCGAAAGCGTGCCTGTAGACTTACCTGGTCATCATGATAATAACAGTTCACATCGGTCGTTCACAGACCAACGCAAAACAATGCAGTCTATGACAGTATACTCGACAAACTTGGATCAACCTTATCTCCCAGCGTGCACGATAGATCACAAGCGCAGGGACCGGAAGGACGTGAACACTATTTGGATGAAGAACAACCTGGTAATCGAGGTAATACTCAAATAGTTTCAGTAGCACATTCGGAATGCAGGGTGAAACCACACGTTTAGAAACACTGTTACAGTAATTGATAGATTATATTGTGCTCACGTTGATCACTAGATAAGCTGCTGTAGTATCAAAGTAATTGTCATCATCTGGAATAACCTCATTATTTATGTTGTTATATTTCTTTTATTTCTAGTTTCAGAGAGATATACACAGATTGCACAGGAGAAGAATGTACCTTTTGAAAGCGTACCTGTAGACTTACCAGTTCATCGTGATAATAACAGACCACATCCGGTCGTTCACAGACCAACGCAAAACAATGCAGTCTATGGCAGTATACTCAACAAACTGGGATCAGCCGTATCTCCCAGTGTGCAAGATACATCACACTTTCGGGGACCGGAAGGACATAGACATAATTCGGGTGAAGAACATCCTGTTAATCGAGGTAATACTCAGATAGTTTCAGTAAAACATTCGGAATCTAGAGTGAAATCAAAAGTTTAGAAACACTGTTACAGTAATTGAAAGATATTGTGATCACGTTGATCTCTAGATAAGCTGCTGTAGTATGCAAGTAATTGTCATCAATCGCAATGTTTATGGTATTTGTTATATTTCTTGTTCTAGTTTCTGAGAGATATACACCGATTGCACGGGCAAAACATGTACCTTTTGAAAGCGTACATGTAGACTTACCTGGTCATCATGATAATAACAGTCCACATCCGGTCGTTCACAGACCAATGCAGAACAGTGCAATCAATATACTTGGCAATCTAGGATCATCCTCATCACCAAATGTGCTCGATACATCACACGAGCAGGTACCAGAAGGACGTGGACACAATACGGATGAAAATGTCCATTACAGAGACGCACGAGTGCCACCGAGTCCCGTTTTACGCAATCGAGGTAATACTCATATATCTTCAGTAGCACAGTCGGACTCGATGTAATGCTCATATAATTCAGTAGCACAGTCGGACTCGATGAAATACTCATATAGCTTCAATAGCACAGTCGAAATCGAGGTACGGCTCATATAATTCAGTAGCACAGTCGGACTCTGGGTAATGCTCATATAATTTCAGTAGCACAGTCGGAATCGAGGTACTGCTCATATAATTCAGTAGCACAGTCGGATTCGAGGTAATGCTCATATAGTTCAGTAGCACAGTCGGAATCGAGGTACTGCTCATATAACTCAGTAGCACAGTCGGATTCGAGGTAATACGCAATATAGTTTCAGTAGCGCAGTCGGAATCGAGGTAATACGCAATATAGTTTCAGTAGCGCAGTCGGAATCGAGGTAATACGCATATAGTTTCAGTAGCACATTTGGGATCGAGGGTGAAACCACAAGTTTAGAAACACTGTAACAGTTAACTGATAACTCGTGTTCTCACGTTGATCAGTAGGTAAGCTGATTTAGTATCAAAGTGATTGTCATATATGTCATTTGTTATAATTCTTTTATTTCTAGTTTCAGAGAGACATACACAGATTTCACGGTCGAAACATGTACCTTTTGAAAGCGTGCATGTAGACTTTCCTGGTCAACATGATAATAACAGTCCACATCCGGTCGTTCACAGACCAACGCAAAACAGTGCAGTCAGTACACTCGACAAACCAGGATCAACCTTATCTCCAAACGTGCACGATACATCACACGTGCAGGGACCGAAAGGACGTGGAAACAATTCGGACGAAGAACGTCTTGTTTTGTTTAATCGAGGTAATACTTAAATAGTTTTAGTTGCACATCCTGTATCTAGAGTAAAATCACACATTTAGAAACACTGTTACAGTAATTGATACATAGACGTTGATCACTCGATAAGCTGCTGTAGTATGTAAGTAATTGAAATCATTTGGGATAACAAATCGCAATGTTTTTGTTATTTGTTATATTTCTTTTATTTCTAGTTTCGGAGAGACATACACAGATTGCACGGGCGAATCATGTACCTTTTGAAAGCGTTCATGTAGACTTACCTGGTCAACATGATAACAACAGTCCACATGCGGTCGTTCACAGACCAATGCTGAACAGTGCAGTCAGTACTCTCGACAAACTGGGATCATCCTCATCACCCAGTGTTCACGATACATCACACGTGCATGGACCGGAAGGACGTGGACACAATACGGATGAATATGTCCTTTACCGAGATGCACGAATGCCAACGAATACAGAAGCACGTCCCGTCTTTCGTAATCGAGGTAATACTCATATAGCTTCAGTAGCACAGTCGAAATCGAGGTACTGCTCATATAATTCAGTAGCACAGTCGGAATCGAGGTAATACGCATATAGTTTCAATAGCACATTTGGAATCTAGGGTGAAACCAGAAGTTTAGAGACACTGTTACAGTTAACTGATAACTCGTGTGCTCACGTTGACCACTAGGTAAGCTGCTGCAGAATCAAAGTGATATAGCATAACCAATAATCTCAATGTTTATGTTATATTTCTTTTATTTCTAGTTTTGGATAGACATACACTGATTGCACGGGCGAAGCCTGTAGCTTTTGAAAGCTTACCTGTAGCCTTACCTGGTCGTCATGATAATAACAGTCCACATCCGGTCGATCACAGACCAGCGCAAAACAATGCAGTCGGTATACTCGACAAACTAGGGTCAACTTTATCTTCCAGCGTGCACGATACATCACACGGTCAGGGACCGGAAGGACGTGGACACAATTCGGACGAAGAACGTCTTGTCTTGTTTAATCGAGGTAATACTTAAATGGTTTTAGTAGCACATCCTGAATCTAGAGTGAAACCACCAGTTTAGAAACACTGTTACAGTTAACTGATCACTGGTGTGCTCACGGTGATCAGTAGGTAAGCTGTTGTAGTATCAAGGTGATTGCCATATGATTTAGCATAACAATGATCTCAATGTTTATATTATTTGTTATATTTCTTTTATTTCTAGTTTCGGAGAGTCATACACATATTGCACGGGCGAAGCCTGTACCTTTTGAAAGCGTGCATATAGACTTACCTGGTCAACATGATAACAACAGTCCACATCCGGTTGTTCACAGACCAGTGCAAAACAATACAGTCAGTACACTCGACATACTGGGATCAACATTATCTCCCAGCGTTCACGATACATCTCACGTGCAGGGACCGGAAGGACGTGGACACATTTCGGTGCATCCGGAATATAGAGTAAAACCACAAGTTAATTTACTCGAGCCGTTTGGAAACAATAAATTGGATATTTCTAGTGTTCATCCCGCCTCGCAAGCGGAACAAACGCAAGCCATGGAAAATTCAAAAATACAAACTCAACGCAACAGAATGACGAACATGGAAACTAGAGATACCGTTTCTGAGAGACATACACTGGTTGCACGGGCGAAACCTATATATTTTGATAGCGTACATGTAGACTTACCTAGTCAACATGCTACTAACAGTCCACATCCGGTCGTTCACAGACCACCGCAAGTCAGTATACTCGTTAAACTAGGGTCATCCTTGTCTCCCGACGTGCACGATACAGCACACGTGCAGGGACCGGAAGGACATGTACACGTTTCGGTAGTTTATCCAAGATCTAGAGTGAAACCACAAGCTAATATACTCGAGCCGTTTGGAAACAATAAAAGTAACATTTCTAGTGTTCGCCTCGCCTTGCAAGCAGAACAAACGCAAACCATAGAAGATGCAGAAGCAAAACGCAATAGAGTGACGACAATGCAAACTAGAAATACCGTTTCTGAGAGACATACAATGATTGCACGGGCGAAGCCTGTATTTTTTGAAAGTGTGCATGTCGACCTACCTGGTCAACATTATAATAACAGTCCACATTCGGTCGTTCACAGACCAATGCAAAACAATGCAGTCAGTATACTCGACAAACTGGGAGCAACATTATCTCCCAGGGTGCACGATACACCACACGTGCAGGGACCGAAAGGACGTGTACACGTTTCGGTTGTATATCCAGGATCTAGAGGGAAACCACAAGCTAATATACTCGAGCCATCTGGAAACAATAAAATTAACATTTCTAGTGTTCGCCTCGCCATGCAAGCGGAACAAACGCAATCCATGGAAGATGCAGACATACAAGAAAAACGCAATAGAGTGACGACAATGCAAACTAGAAATACCGTTTCTGAGAGACATACACTGATTGCAAGGGCGAAGCCTGTATTTTTTGAAAGTGTGCATGTAGATCAACCTGGTCAACATTATAATAACAGTCCACATCCTGTCGTTCACAGACCAATGCAAAACAATGCAGTCAGTATACTCGACAAACTGGGATCAACATTATCTCCCAGAGTGCACGATACACCACACGTGCAGGGACCGGAAGGACGTGCTCAAATTTTGGTGCATCCGGAATCTAAAGTGAAACCACAGGTTAATTTACTCGAGCCGTTTGGAAACATTAAATTCGATATTTCTAGTGTTCGCCTCGCGTTGAAAGAGGAACAAACACAAGCCATGGAAGATGCAGAAATACAAGCTCGACGCAACAGAGTGACGACAATGCAAATTAGAACTACAGATATGCACGTGCAAGGTAACTCAAGACGACCTACTGTGATAGATAGGCGTATGATCGATAGATCGATGCCGGGAGATCGATTCCGATTTGTGCAAGATGATCCTGATTTCCCTCGTGCTAGAGATTTATACCGACATCCTCAAAGAGGTCCGTATTTCTCGAGGGCGAGATATCCATCACCATTCATGGTAGATGCACCTCATTTGACGTTTCAAAGAAATGTTGCTTCATCTAGACATCATAACAATTTACACGTGCCTCATTTTGGTTTTAGACAACATAGTTTACCGTATCCATTTCCCTTTGGGATGAATCCTATGATTCCACCACATCATCATAGAGCTCTACACATCTGAGGCATGAGGTCACCGATACGCTTTAAATGTTACATAGACTTACATTACAGTCTTTAGTTGAGTCTTGGTGGGCAAGGACCTAAAGAGAGAAACACCACTACTGCCGTGTCATCCATCTTCTTTCTACATACATAATGATACAACAGTGTAGCTTTAGCTTCAGTTGGTGTGTCTGATTATTTCCAGCCTTGTAATTGCTGCTTTCAGTCTTGTAACAATTACCGTGTAATAGTTCAGTTACCGTGTAGCAGTAACGTTGTAACAGTTATCGTTTAACAGTTACCGTGTAACAGATACCGTGTAATAGTTACATTGAAACAGTTACAGTTATCGTGTAATAGTTACTGTGTAATAGTTACCTTGTAATAGTTGCCTTGTAACAGTTATCGTGTAACAGTTATCGTGTAACATTTAACGTGTAACAGTTACCTCGTAACAGTTAACGTTTAACAGTTACCGTGTAACAGATACCGTCTAATAGTTACCGTGTAATCATTATTTTGAAACAGTTACAGTGTAATAGTTACCTTGTAATAGTTACCTTGTAATAGTTGCCGTGAAACATTTACCGTGTAATAGTTATCGTGTCACAGTTACCTTGTAATAGTTATCGTGTAAGAGTTGCCTTGTAATAGTTATCGTGTAAGAGTTACTTTGTAATAGTTATCGTGTAACAATTACCTTGTAATAGTTACCGCATTATAGTTACCGTATAATAATAACCGTGTAACAGTTACCGTGTAACAGTTGCCTTGTAACAATTATCGTTTAACGGTTATCGTGTAACAGTTACCGTGTAACAGTTACCGTGTAATAGTTATCGTGTAACAGTTGCCGTGTAATAGTTATCGTGTAAGAGTTACCTTGTAATAGTTATCGTGTAAGAGTTACTTTGTAATAGTTATCGTGTAATAGTTACCTTGTAACCGTTACAGTGAAATAGTTACCGTGTAACAGTTGCCTTGTAATAGTTATCGTGTAAGAGTTACTTTGTAATAGTTATCGTGTAAGAGTTACTTTGTAATAGTTATCGTGTAAGAGTTACTTTGTAATAGTTATCGTGTAACAGTTACCTTGTAATAGTTATCGCGTAACAGTTACCTTGTAATAATTGCTTTGTAACAGTTGCCGTGTAATAGTTATCGTGTTACAGTTACCTTGTAATAGTTGCATTGTAACAGTTACCGTGTAATAGTTAATGTGTAACAGTTGCCTTGTAATAGTTGCTTTGTAACAGTTACCGTGTAATAGCTAACCTTTAACAGTTGCCTTGTAATAATTGCTTTGTAACAGTTACCGTGTAAAAGTTATCGTGTAACAGTTGCCTTGTAATAGTTGCTTTGTAACAGTTACCGTGTAATAGCTTACCTTTAACAGTTGCCTTGTAATAATTGCTTTGTAACAGTTACCGTGTACTACTTATCGTGTAACAGTTACCTTGTAATAGTTACTTTGTAATAGTTGCTTTGTAACAGTCACCGTGTAATAGTTATCGTGTAACAGTTACTTGTAATAGTTGCCGTGTTACAGTTATCGAGTAACAGTTACCGTGTAACAGTTACCATGTAATAGTATACATTGCAACAATTACCGTGTAATAGTTACCTTGTAATAGTTACCGTGTAACTGTTACAATACCGTCTAATAGTTACCGTGTAACAGTTACCGTGTAATAGTTACCTTGTAACAATTACCGTGTTATAGTTACCTTGTAATGGTTGCCTTGTAACAGTAACCTTGTAACAGTTATCGTGTAACAGTTACCGTTTTATAATTAACTTGTAACAGTCACGGTGTAATAGTTACCTTGTAATAGTTACCTTGTAATAGTTGACGTGAAACATTTACCGTGTAATAGTTATCGTGTCACAGTTACCTTGTAATAGTTATCGTGTAAGAGTTGCCTTGTAAAAGTTATCGTGTAAGAGTTACTTTGTAATAGTTATCGTGTAACAATTACCTTGTAATAGTTACCGCATTATAGTTACCGTATAATAATAACCGTGTAACAGTTACCGTGTAACAGTTGCCTTGTAACAATTATCGTTTAACGGTTATCGTGTAACAGTTACCGAGTAACAGTTGCCGTGTAATAGTTATCGTGTAACAGTTGCCGTGTAATAGTTATCGTGTAAGAGTTACCTTGTAATAGTTATCGTGTATGAGTTACTTTGTAATAGTTATCGTGTAATAGTTACCTTGTAACCGTTACAGTGAAATAGTTACCGTGTAACAGTTGCCTTGTAATAGTTATCGTGTAAGAGTTACTTTGTAATAGTTATCGTGTAAGAGTTACTTTGTAATAGTTATCGTGTAACAGTTACCTTGTAATAGTTATCGCGTAAGAGTTACCTTGTAATAATTGCTGTGTAACAGTTGCCGTGTAATAGATATCGTGTTACAGTTACCTTGTAATAGTTGCATTGTAACAGTTACTGTGTAATAGTTAATGTGTAACAGTTGCCTTGTAATAGTTGCTTTGTAACAGTTACCGTGTAATAGCTAACCTTTAACAGTTGCCTTGTAATAATTGCTTTGTAACAGTTACCGTGTAAAAGTTATCGTGTAACAGTTGCCTTGTAATAATTGCTTTGTAACAGTTACCGTGTACTACTTATCGTGTAACAGTTACCTTGTAATAGTTACTTTGTAATAGTTGCTTTGTAACAGTCACCGTGTAATAGTTATCGTGTAACAGTTACTTGTAATAGTTGCCATGTTACAGTTATCGAGTAACAGTTACCGTGTAACAGTTACCGTGTAATAGTATACATTGCAACAATTACCGTGTAATAGTTACCTTGTAATAGTTACCGTGTAACTGTTACAATACCGTGTAATAGTTACCGTGTAACAGTTATCGTGTAACAGTTACCGTGTAATAGTTACCTTGTAACAATTACCGTGTTATAGTTACCTTGTAATGGTTGCCTTGTAACAGTAACCTTGTAACAGTTATCGTGTAACAGTTACCGTTTTATAATTAACTTGTAACAGTCACGGTGTAATAGTTAACGTGTAACAGTTGCCTTGTAATAGTTACCTTGTAACAGTTACCGTGTAACAGTTATCGTGTAACAGTTACCGTCTAACAGTTATCTTGTAACAATTACCATGTACTAGTTACCGTGTAACATATGCAACAGTTACCGCGTAATAGTTACCGTGTAATAGTTACCGTGTAACATTCTGATTTGTGTAAGTCGGGTGTATTCAATATAAGTTACCCTCCTCAAATATTGTTCTTAGATTTTCCTCCAAAGTTTATCACGAATGAAATGCATGGTTAAGGCGTATGTCCCCATTTGTGGAATCCCATTGAAAGTGCATTACCAAAATTTATTTTTAAAAAATCAGATAATCCGGAAATCTTTACATAGAACGGGCAGTTTACTATGTTTACACTTTTATCTAGACAGTAATATACCTGAATAATAAATTCAAACTTCATAAAAGTGCGTGTTGTCCATACTCAGCTGATGTCATACGTAAGGTTATGTGTGTATTGACTTCTTCACATATGTATCAAGTGTGTATTTTTAATGCAAGGTTAGCACTGTCTAGATAAATGTGTAAGCATATTAAACTGGAGGTTGCATTTAAAAATATTCCAAGATTATTTGAGTTCTAATTTTTATTTTTTTCAAATGCAATCTCTATGGGATTACACCAAAAGGGGGCGTAATCCTTAAAGAAGGAATACCTTTCAATCTTCATTTTCTGACTGCTTGGAGGCTGTAGTATTGCCGCACGGAACCATTAGCGGGTAATAAATAAACTAGTATGAAGGTGTGTACCGGAAGTAAATCAAATCCCATTGAGTTCAATGCAATATTGTCCAAGCTTTCTAGTTAGCCATTTTTCAAAATGAAGTTCAAACTAAGATTCACTTACATGTTCTTAGTCATGAGACCTGCCTCTCTAGAAAACTGCTGAGAATAGTAGGGGTCATGTGGCATATAAGGAAAATAAAATTCTGATCTTTGTTGATACCGTGAACAAACTGCATTCATTCGGCACCTCTTAAATGTGTTCTACTTTCACTTTCAAAACTGTCAAGTTGATAAATAAAATCATCATACAACCATGCAAATGGTTTTAAGCTATCACAAACAAGTCAATAAAGTCATTTCAGCCAGAAAAAACAGGCCTTAAATACTCAAAAATGCCTTTTATCACAAACAAAGTTAGGGATTATATATTTCGGAACTCCTTTCGACTACACCAGGCATGAATACCAAAAGTGATTTACTTCCTGTATGCCTGAACCAGAGCTTGTTACTGCTGCACTGTATTGTCTATTGTTTTGCAACGAATGATGATTGGGAAATGCCATTAACATATTCTTATGGTTTGAATTGCCATCAATAGCACTTATCGGTGTAACCTTCTGTAACGTATGAGTTCACTTCCAATAGACTAGGAGTATATTTACATTCCTCCGGGTCTATTCTACTAACAAAGCACTTGCACTATATTCAGACAACTGCATTAAGATGATTATTCGGATAATTATGACAGATTGATTTTTTAACATTATTAAATATTAACATTAAGTATTATGTGACAGATGTAATATCACATTCTCTTAGATGTATAATAGGAAATCAGTACATACATTTTTCAGAGCTAGTCGATTTGCCATTGTGTCAGATGTGTCCTTGTGATATCAGTTAGATTTACCATTGAGTAATCAGTCAGATTATACATTATGTAAAGTCAGATTACACATTGTGTAAACAGTCAGATTTATCATTGTGATCTGTGAGATTTATTATTGTGTAATCTTTCAGATTAGAAATTGTGTAATCGTCAGATTTATCATTGTGATCAGTCAGATTTATCATTGTGTAATCAGTCAGATTAGAAATTGTGTAATCAAACAGATTTATCATTGTGATCAGTCAGATTTATCATTGTGTAATCAGTCAGATTAGAAATTGTGTAATCAGTCAGATTAGAAATTGTATAATCAGTCATATGTATCATTGTGTAATCAATCAGATTTATCAATGTCTAATCAGTAAGATTAGAAATTGTGTAATCAGACAAATTTATCATTGTGATCAGTCAGATATATCATTGTGATCAGTCAGATTTATCATTGTGTAATCTGTCAGATTAGAAATTGTGTAATGTGTCAGATTTATCATTGTGATCAGTCAGATTTATCATTGTGATCAGTCAGATTTATCATTGTGTAATCTGTCAGATTAAAAATTGTGTAATCAGTCAGATTTATCATTGTGTAATCAGTCAGATTTATCATTGTGATCAGTCAGATTTATCATTGTGTAATCTTTCAGATTTATTATTGCATGATCAGTGCCACGTGTAATAAGTCAAAATTAGTGAGATTTAGTTAAAGGATCCGACTTGTAACTATCTATCTATATATACTGCATCACCCTCTTTCGAAAATTATATATAACGCCTTTGACTTGAATGGTTTGTTTCAATCAGAATGACAATTAACACAATTTATGGTATGGCGATGGAATTTTTGATAAATGACAAGATAATTTCATCTTGTGAGCGCGAAACCCGCATTTTCACCAAATTTGATTTGAAGTCTTATTTCGATTAAATGTTTTGGACAAAGCTGATAATGAACAAAATCAATACAAGTGTTTCAGAGTTTATATCCTTGAAACAAGTTAAGTGAAGGAGTTTGTATGTGTGGATATGATAACAACTGATTATAAACCTCTTTAGATATATTAAGTTAAACTTTATGTATGTCAGGCACAAAACTTGGGGTCACATGTGCCATGTCAGCGATTGTGTAGTTCATATCATCTAAACCGGAGTGAAACTATACTCTCCGTAAACGGTTCATGTCGCACCAATTTCTCAGTCGCATGTTTACGGTCTTAAGTCATTGGTGAATGTCATTGAATGTTCAGGTCTGATTTATCACGTCCAGGTCTGATTTATCACTCCGACTACTGCCAGATAATATTATATATACCTGATACTTGTTTTTTTCTCATCTTCATTATCTACAAATATAGTAGATATTTTTAATATGTATTCTTCAAATTCTAGTTATTAGCGTTTATGTCTTACAAACAAGCAATACTTTACGAATGAAACGGATGTCGGAAAGATATGTTGGTGAATAGTATACGATATATTGGTGAATAGTATACGATAGTATCATCATTATTACTAAGTATTGTGTCTTAATAAGGTAATCTGATCAAATTATTGAATTCATAAATTCGGGATTCAGTTTTAAGTGGTCCTATGATTATAGTGCATCGATTTGTTGAATGTTTTATCATTAATGTACATTTTTGTCTCGCCCACATAGTGGGTAGCGAGACATAGTAGTCACTTCTTCAGGCGGCGGCGGCGGCGCGGCGGCGGCGGTGAACTACTTCATAGGTGAACTGCCTGTGGTGAGAGGACGACCACTTTGATTTTGATTCAGTAGGTCAAAGGTCAAGGTCACAGCCATCCGATAATGAAAAACATTGTCCGCTCCATAACTCCTCTTTCACTGAAGCAAAGTTTATGTAACTTCAAAGGCGAACAGCTTGTGGTAAGAGGATGACCCCTGTTGATTTTGAGGTCAATAGGTCAAAGGTCAAGGTCACCGGCACTCGATAATTAAATTGTCCGCTCCGTAAGTCCTTTTCCCCCTGAGGCAAATCTTATGAATCTTCACAGGTTGTACTGCTAGTGGTGAGAGGTCAACATCTATTGATTTTGAAGGTCAGTAGGTCAAAGGTCAAGATCACCGGGACCATAAACAGCCTTGTCCATTCCACAACTCCTGTCCCCCTCTGGCAAATCTCATGAAACGTTATAGGTGAACTGCCTGTGGTGAGGGGATGGCTCATATATGATTATGACGTCAGTATGTCAAAGGTCAAGGTCACCAGCAGCCGATAATGAAAAACCTTGTCCACTCCATAACTCCTTTCCTCAGAGGCAAATCTTATGAAAGTTCAAAGGCGGACTGCAAATGGTGAGAGAACAACAGGTCAAGATTACCAGGACCCGATAATGAAAAACCGT